>PNEQ01006575.1:31520-104274 GCA_003012365.1 Medauroidea extradentata
TTTTTTTTTTTTTTTTTTTTTTTTTTTTTTTTTTTTTTTTTTTTTTTTTTTTTTTTTTTTTTTTTTTTTTTTTTTTTTTTTTTTTTTTTTTTTTTTTTTTTTTTTTTTTTTTTTTTTTTTTTTTTTTTTTTTTTTTTTTTTTTTTTTTTTTTTTTTTTTTTTTTTTTTTTACCTCTCGTAGCTTAGGGCGCGAGAGAGTGTTGTCTCTCCTCTTCATCAGCGCGTTTCACAGCTCAGCGTCACCGCGAGCTTGGTCTCTGTCGACGAGTCGGTCGACCGCGAATTTTCCCTCTTTTGGTATTGCTTTAGCTTTTAGCCGTGTCTCTCCACGTCCCTGTTCTCTCTCTCTCTCTTTCTGTTCGTGCCTCTCTGCGGGCTAAATCATCACCACGTAACCCCCCTTCCCCGTCCCTCTACTACAGTAACCGCAGTAAAAAGAGCTTTCGACCCCGAGGGGTGTAACAGAATGGCGGTGGACTATCGATTATCTCTCCACCGCTGCGACCCAGGTCCGATATCCTCGTATCGACTAATCGCATTTGCGGTTTCTGCAGCGGCCGGGGGACACCCTTTCTCGAATTCACCATAGTTCACCTCACCTCTTTGTAGGATGACCTTCCTTTAGCGGGCGAGGTATTTTTGAATACATGCCGATGTCGAGATAAAAAAAAAAGTTAACTGACGAAACTTATGTACTGTTTTTTTACGGTTTTTTCTTTTTCATTTCTACGCTTTACTTTAAAAACACGGTTTCTTAACTATATAAATAATGTTTAAACGTTTATTATCCGGAACAGGTAGATGTAACGCAAACATTTGCAAGCGTGTTAGAATTTATTTGATTGTGGACATACGCCATTGCTCATGTTTCGCCGATCAAAACTTGTGTTGAATGACAAAGTGCAAAAAAAACACAGACAAATACATAAAACACAAATCAAACAGAAAAAAGCAATCCCAGAGGAAGTGTCAGATTTTTATTAGTTTTGATTAAATATAATTTTTTTTATATATACATCAGACAGCAAGAATTCTAAAGATAGGATTCAGTCAAAAAACAACTCAACACACAGACAAAAAGACAGACACAAGGAAAACCAGATTCCCAATATGAAATAAAGATGGAAGTATACAAAAACAGTGACAAGTGGAAGACACTTCTTTTGTCTCACCAACGGCTGTGGCTTCCCCTGATTCGCCGATATGTAGGGCACAATAACGAATCAGGCAAAGCCATAGCCTATGGAGAGCTAATAGAAGTGTTAAAATGACCCTTCCTGGCAGGGTTGACAAATCTAAGGCCGCGGCCTTCTACTAAAGACGGCTATGACTAAATTAAAAAATATGTGGTTGCCTTTAGTAAAAAAGAAACCATTTTACACAATAAGAACTAATAAAAAATTAATTAATCTATGCTCAACAGTCTCGGCAGAACACCAGTCAACGTTACTACAAGGTCAATTTTTCCCGCGATTTTCCAGTGTCTCTTATCATAATTCTTGCGGTCTGCAACGTCGTATGTAGCCCACTGATCTACGGTGAAAAATGTTGCAACATCTTGTATTTGAGATTGACTTGCATATCTGCAGCTCTGTTCCGTGGTCAGTGAGTGGTTGAGATAGTACAAATTCGCAAGAATCTTTCGTGCCGCCATATTTTGCATCAGCGCAGTGGCCTGCGACTTGTGTGGTTGGAGAATGGCTGTATAGTTGTTTAAAGAAGAATCCAATGGCGGCTTGTAAGTTGTTTCCAGAGAACTATATATGGTTGTGCGCTAGTTGTCTCTACAGCCACTGACACGCTGGTGGGCACACTGTAAGAAATCTTCCTAAAATGCTTAGACAGTAATAAACCTAAATGCAGTATGGTACAGTTACCATATTTACGCCTTGTAAATATGCAAACTGTTACACTTGTTGCAATACAAGTCTGGTAACTTCAGTATACATTTGACTGTTATTTTATAAAGTTTAGGAGTGCTACCGTGGATGTCTGGGAAACAATTCTGCCATGAGTACTTTCTTAGCGCTCCTATACGCATGTGTGGCAAATTTACAAACTATTTTTTAGAGTGTAGGTGCCGATAATTACTGATTGGTCACAACACAATACGTAGCCAGTAGATATTTAATGGTCATTGGTACACGACGGCATGTTCACACGAGTGTACATTTCTCGGCGACTTGTGCCCTCTTGTCAACAACCCTAGATCGGCCATTTGACGAATCCCAAATGTTCAGTAGCGTCGCGCGCAATTTTTCATTGGCCCGTTCAGATCGGAATACGTCAATATCAAAAAAAGAATGACAGATATGGAATTGCACAATGCTCTGGTAGGGAACGTTTTCTACTGTTACGTTATTTGTACTGTGCTTAGCCTATGTTTTATTTAAATGTGAACCAACACTAGGCTTCTACCCGGAAATCATCTGTGTCGCGGTAACTTGATTCTCATTGGTTCTGTAAAATAAGAAACATCTTCGCTCAAAAATACGCTGCCAAAGACTGTGAAGCAGGTCTCCGAATGTGCACATAAGAGACATTAAATGAAAAGTTGGTGTAAATTTTTTTTTTTTTCATAAAAATAGTAGTTTCAGTCATAAGATTATTGGTTGCTACATGGTTATGCAGGAAGAGCTACGAATATAGTTGAACATTTGCGAATGAACGAAATGTTGTTGTTTTAATTACAGCTCGTATACAAACGAATCCGACATTTTTAGGTCTCTATAGTGGAGATGCTACGTTGAGAGAAATTGTTTCGTTTAGCCAAACGAATACGTTCTAGCGCATTAAAGTAATCGGTTTTAATTACGTCAATTCCTATATTTTATGCTGGTAAAATCGAATCATTATACTGTTTATACTCCGTTACCCAAAAGAGTTGTATTTGTTCAAATAATTTAATTTTCATACCAATAACTAGAGACATGAACTTTTCGCGAAAAGAATTTTGCCCCACTTTGTTCCAGTACTTTATGTGCATGTCTGCAGTTCTGCTTCATAGATATTGGCAGCGTGCCTTTGAACTGTGACGTTTCTCATTTGACTGTACCAATCACAATAAGGTTACTGTAACACAACACGTCTTTGATTTGCGTGTAAAACCCCACGACACACGAATGTCAAAACATCCAATCTCTGACCATGAAGCAAGTCTGCAGACGTGCACACAAGTCACTAACACAAAGAGAGGCAAATTTCTTTTCGCGAAAAGTTCATGTCTCTACCAATAACATATTTTACTCAGACTTCAAGAAAAACATTCTTATCACCCATGCATCCTAATATTCTCCATTTTCCTTTCTCTAACATTTAAAACACAGAACAAGGATAGTAATATAGAAGGCTATCTTCCATAGTAGCGTTAGAAACAAAACAAAATCTCGCATTCCGCGCTCTCTTGCGGAAGGACCCGAACTAGTTACGTGGCGAAATTCAAAAAGAAAAAAAAAGAGAAACTCAACTACTCTTTACAATATATGTCGATATATGTCAACAAAACACACACAATAGTCTTAGAACAAAACCAATTTCTCGGAAAAAATACAAAAATTTAACAAATATCAACCTCAGAATAATTTAGTGCTTACATACAGCTAAAATAACTAATTAAAGAAGAATAAATGAACTAAAAATATAATCATTCGAACAGTATTTGACTGGTATAACTGAAAGGTAGTTTAGTTTTACTTTGACTTTTTTTTTTCTGATTCATTAAGATAATAAGCGATCAAAGGTATAGGCTGGTAGTTTTGGTGAAACAATTTTTGCACGAACTTGTTTCAATGTATTATGTAACCGCCTGCAGTTCTTGTTCGTGGTCAATGATTGGATGCTTTGAACACTAGGCGTTTTGAGGTACCGTCCACTAATGAGAGACGTGTGGTGTCCCAGTAACCTTGTTATTGGTACAGTCAAATAAATGATACCTCTACACAAAGGCACGGTACCAATAACCGCGAGGCAGAGCGGCATATGTGCCCGTATAAAGTATTGGAACAAAGTGGTACAAATAACATTTCGCGAAAAAATACCGGTCCTAAGTCCTAAGGCTCTGGTTGTTCGCGTTACTTTGACATCCTCGAAGAGAGAAGTAATAAAAAATAATTTCTAATGGTCTCAGGTGTCAACATTCTACTTCGACATCCCAAGGTACATACGTTAACACTTACTGTGAAAGAATGCACTTGTTTATTCTACATCACTAACAGCATATAAATTCTTACTTTTACAAGAAATAACTAGTAAACATTGGTCGGAGTATTTAACAGATTAGATACTACGACAAAAATGTCACAGGTAATTAATGTAGTCTAAATTGTCCGTATACCTGTTGAGCCTGGTGGAATACATTTCTATGAGCAGAGTGTTTGATGTAAAGCAAAATAATCTTCAACGGCCTTTTACACTTTACAGAATACTTCGTAATTTTACCGAAAATGCTTTGAAACTGGTTTTCCAAAAAATTAAAGACACTTTGAAAAGATTGTTTTAAATTGTACAATAATTTACACGTAAGTTTAAAATTATCATTTGTAAATATACAAAATTACGTGCACATTTGTATATTTACAAGCATTACCTGTAAATTTCACAATATTCTTTGGAAACTTACAGACAAACAGATGTTGGTCAGCGCTTAACATCGAGGTCTTTAGCGCTAGTGAGGGGCGACATGAGGTGAGTGTGAAGCGATACCGGAATGAAAGGGCGGGGGAAACTGGAGATCCCCGAGAAAACCCGCCGACCAACGGCATCGTCCGGCACGATTCCCACATGCGAAAAACCGGGGACAGTCCCCGCCGGGAATCGAACCCAGGTCGGCTTGGTGAGAGGCGAAGGGTCTGGCCATTCGGCCACCGCGGCCCCCCAGCAAACTTACAAAAATATATTTTTTTTTAGAAATTAGTTCCCAACGATTTTTTTTCCACAAATGTACAAAAAAATTTTTACTGCGCAGGTTTTCTCAGAGAATGGGAATGATTTCCAACTACGCAGTTTGCCATTTCAATTAAAAATATATGTATTCAATTTTTTTTTACTTTGGCGGGAATCACTTATTTACAAACGTGTTTTTATTGACTTTGGTTTTTTGATATAGTTTAAAAACTAAATGTAATGAAATATCCTTTGTCAACTGACCTGTAGGCTGGACTCCAAAAATGTATGTACATTAAAGCAGAGAGCAGTTGTTAATTCGCTGCTCCTGCTGACCCAATGATACCACACACTGAGAAAAAAAAATGTACTAAAAAGTAATGGAAGTTTTTAACGCTTACACAATATGGATAGATACCTAGAAAATTCGAATTTTCTTTTGGGCTAAAGCTAGAATTCCAGAAATTGTAAGCTCTTGTCATTTCGCAATTGGTAGAGATTATGGTATACCGTGAAAATGTTTAATTGGTGACATACAATGAAAACGCTGTAGTTTCTCACAACACACATTATTGGAGGATATACGCCTGACACTGTGCGCCTGTCTGCAGACCAATAGCAGACATAACATATTACAATAGTGGGGTTCTCATTGGCTCCGTTAAATAAGGGGACAGCTCCACGTACAAGCTAAAACCAGTAATATTTTGATAATCTGAACGTGTGTTCAAACCCAGATAACAGTCAAGTTTTCCCGCGATAAAACATAATCTCTAACAATTGAACTTTGACCTATTTGACACCTCCTGGATGTCTCTGAGTCAATAATGAAAATGTAACTAATGCATAACCTTATCAGTGTGTCAGCGAGCAGGAAATGATCTAATGTTGCCTGCTTGAGTACACAGATATTCTTCAGCATACAGGTCATTGAAACTGCTAATTTTTCCTGTCTCTAAATATGGGACATTTAACACACTTTAGCTTGTAATCAGAGCAAATGTTGAGCATTGTTGCTGTACAAGTGTGGTAACATCAGAATAAATTATAACTGTTGCCTAAAATGTGTATGAATTCTGCCATTCATGTACAGGAAACAGTTTTACCATAACTACATTCTTAATGCGTCTATACGTCGATGTGGTCACTTTATAACCAGTTTTCTTAGAGTTCATGATTGGGTGTGTTCCTAGTTGCTCTTATGTTAATTTCTCAGAACTCTCCAAGAGAGGTCGAGCAATTCAAAAACCGATTGGACGTAGTTATGCAAAAGTGAACCAACCGACAGTTCATTGAAAGAGAGATATTCAAGGTCAAACTATTCTGGTGTAGGGCCTATGTATACCTTGTATAAACTATTTTTCTAGGCTCTTTTCCCCTTATAATATAACGAATTAAAGCTTTTAACTTTTCTAGCACATACTTTGGACATTCCCCTTCTACACGGTATGATCATCTCAAAATAAATTACATTGTGGGTTGGTTAATTTTTTAATAACTACGTCCAATTATGCAACTGAAACGAACCTGCACTAGTTTGAATTTAAAGATAGCGCCCTAGAGAAAACGATAATTTTTCACGTTCCTACACATATCTGTTAAAAACATCCAATCACAGACTATTGGAGCTCACGTTTTTTTTGAGAAAATAATTCCGCAACAATTAGTTCCAGTGCGTTTCGTCCACATTTGCAGCTCTGGTTCATGGTCGTTGGCAGAATGTGGTAGCACTGCTGTCACATACTTTATTGGGCCAATCAGATCAAGGTTACTGCGACACCACACTTCTGTGATTTGCGGGTTGAGCCCCGAAACGCTGAGAGTTAAAAACAGCCAATCACTGACCGTGAAGCAGAGCTGGATATGTTTACAAAATGCATTGAAACAAATTTTTGCAGAATTCTTTTCACCAAATATCGTGGACGCTATGAAGCAGACTTGCAGATGGGAACATAGAGCACTGAATACATCTGTTGCTAAATCCTTTCACCAAAGAATAGGAGTCCCTACAAATTCGTATTTGATGTTGAGGATTCTGCATCGATCACGGAGAGGGTTGTATCTCAGTCTTTACTTTCTTTCTCTCTCTTCCCTGGTTCATAGATGAGCTCCGTACAAGAAGACCTGCAGCTGACAGTGATGACTCTGGAACCCATACATGTCCTCATCCTCTCGAACCCACTAAAGTAGCTGATACTACGACAGAGCCATCTAGTTCGGATACTCTGCGTGGCAACACGGGAGTAGCAAATGCGAGATGATCCCCTCTCGTGGGATATTTATTTGCGATAACTGTTGTGCGCAGCTTGCACGATGCTAGGAAGAAAGTCAAGATTAATAACCAGGTTTGCTGAGGAAGAGTGTGTGTTTACGCCAATAACTTCAACCATTGCCGTGTTCAGTAATAATCGCAGAATTTAAATAAAACTTGTTTAAATCAGTAAATTTAGTTTATTTTGTACGAAGAAACATTTTATACACTACAACGTCGGAAACATGTATTTAAATTAAAGTGAAGTAAATTGCAATTAAGTGTAGAAATACTCTCATAACGTGTCTAACGGGATATCCGTTTATAAATTGTAATGCGCTTGGTGTCTCATCAACTGCAAGGTCATTGGAAACGGTTATACACGGCTGTACACAGGAACTAATAAGAGTCGGCCATGGCCTATGTTGCTGTATGGAACAATACCAGCATTAACTTAGAGCAATTTCGGGAAAGCATGGAAACCTTCATCAGGATAACTGGGACTGAATCTAACACTGATATCTCCCAAATTCGGGTACGACGTGATAACGTTGCGCCAACTCACTCGGTAAAGGGAAGTCTTCATAGAATTTAAATGAACTACTAAACTGAAAGTAAAACCACAATTAACTTGACAAGTAATTCAAAAATGCATGTCTGGCGGACATATATCTATTCTGTGCACACATTTTTGTGCCGGGACATTAAAAAAATTTATTAATAATTTACTTTGACGTTTTACGTGGCCTCGAACAGCACGAGGCCTTTATAGAGGTACACGGTTGAAAAAAAAGGGGGGAGGGGTTATGAGTTGGCCAGGACCTGTTTTAAGAAACTATCCTAATATTCGCCATGGAGTGATTTCGGAAAACCGTGAAATCAGGATATCCAGAGTAGGAGATCAAACCCGGGTCCTCACGGATGCAAGGCGAGTGTTTTACCGCAGCTCCATCATGCTCGGTAGTTGCGAGAATCGAACCCATGACTTTTCGTGTTATCATCCACGGCCAAGACTGGACAATTGGTGGTTGACGTATCCTAACAGTTATTTTGCTCATAAAATGCATGCCATTTCTGCAGCTGTGTATTAACAGACGAAACGTTTTTATTTTTTGTTTTATGTGGAAATTGTTTTGTCGGGGATATTGAACCTACACGAATGATTAGTAAATAATACTTACAAATCAGTCATAATACTAATTTACGCAGACGTGGAAAAATCAACCTTGAAGTACAATTACAAACTATGGCTAGTACAAACAATTGAGGTTTGGTTGGGGCGACAAAATATACATTTGTGTCTTCCAAACAAACGATTACCAATACGTCAATCAAATATTTCATTGTCAGGATTAAGCACTTTTGCCAAAAGTACTATGAATGTTGTTAGGTCAACGAAACATGTGTTTTGCTTTTGGTATTTTGCTCCGGTAACAAAATATTTTATTACCTTAAGTAAAGATTTATTTTGTTTAATTTAATCAGATGTTTGGTGAAAATTTCTTTCAATACTAATATTGAAAAATTTGCATGAGTGTCTCCTGCAAACGTCTGATTTAACATTGACTGTCGCAAAGCATGATTGCCAGACACAAGTTAGGAACATGGTAAATAATGTCTTATTTTTACTTTACGACAAACTATACTACACTTACTTGTTAATAAAAAAATAACCATTTTTTCCTCGTAAAAGAAAATTTAAAATTTCACAGGTTACAGTTAAAACCGTAGATTAAATTTTCACTGTGCTTGACAACAAATTTAATGAAAACATACTTGCTTGTAACCTTACGAAAAACGTTAAATAATTTAGTTAGTTAACGTTTCTTTGAATCCCTGTAGTGCAGAATATAAACAGAAAATTTAAATACTATCGTTTGTGTGTCTGTTAAAAGGTTCTCGGTGTTTGGATATGTAACAATCCATTTATAAAAAAAAAGTCCAAAAAACAACCGCAGAATAATCACACCACGCGAGTCCTGGGCTCGACTTGAGACGAAAACGTAAGTTGCAAAATGTTGTACTACAGTTTACACGCGCAATGTGGCAACACTGCACGAAAATGTCCCTTCTTGCGCTCCACGTCCGGGTATTATTTTACGTAAGTTACGTCAAGTAAACGAAGAAGCGTGTTTGAACTGCTCGGGATTTTAATCTACATCCAAAATATGCAGGTTAGAACATATGTAGAAATATACGTAAGAAACCTGTGGAGTGCTATGTTGCCACATTGTGCACATAAAATATCTTCGTACAGCACTTTGCCACTAACATCTTCGTCTTCAATTTAACCTACACTCTAAAAAATAGTCTGTAAGTTTGCCACACGTGCGTATAGGAGTGTTAAGAAAGTAGGTATGCTAGAATTGTTTCCCAGACATCCATGGTAGCACTCCTAAACTTTTTATAAAACAGTCAAATGTGTACTGAAGTTACCAGACTTGTATTGTAACAACTGTAAAAGTTTGCATATTTACAAGGCGGAAGTATGGTAACTGTCCCATACTGTGTTTAGGTTAATTACTTTCTAAGCATTTTAGGAAGTTCTTTTACAGTGTAGGATTTACGTAGTGTGTTTATTATGCGTTTGTTTCTGAGCACTGTGTTATATATATATATATATATATATATATATATATATATATATATATATATATATATATAACTTGCTGCTTTCGACAAGCTGTTCTCGGAACATAAGAGCCAGTTGAATTTATCACACGTATGAAAGCAGGAAGTAATAAGGATACTTGTTTCTCCAGCGTATATTTTATAAATCTACTCAATTCAGTAGGTGGCTTTTTACAGTTTCGTAGTAAACTTAATTAGTAATATATGAGTATCACTCGGTACACGCATTTCTGAAATGGTTACATAAAATACCTTAACAATACAGTCTAGGAACTTACAATTAGTAAATCACTCGACTCTTCATTTTAGTACTTTTACATATATGTTATTTAATGAAATGGTTTCACTATAAATTTGTCAAGTCTGAACTTGCTGGTAAACGAGTACGTGTGTTAGCAGTTATTTCACAAATATATCCATGATTACACATTCGAAAGTTGCCAATAATTATCCAGTAGGAATACTTTCCATCTTTACGTATGGAATGAATGTTTACAAACAATGGTTACAATCTTCTTCTTAGGTCGTGGTTACAGCCATACCGATTTTCATACCGTCACGTTTATAAATACGCATACTTTTATTAATTTTTCTATTTTATTTTACATAAAATGTATGTACTCGTGTAAGGTACTCATTGGAAATTTAATGATTATATACGACATCCGCTTAGAAGTTATTGGTTTGTGGACATACGCCTTTGCATGAGTAATGGCGTACATCCACAAACCAACAAATTCGAATTGTAAACTCCCATTGCAACAAACATTTAAATATCTAAATATCTTCTTATATTAAATAACTAATGTGGTTAAGAAACCCTTCGCCGTGTTAAACATTTTGTCTGATTTTAATTTCCCCGCGCCCTAAATCAAAACCAGTGAACATTCACTAATGTTCCAGTGGTTTTCACGGATTCTGGGCGGAGCCGTTAAAAAAACTAATTTAATCCTTGAAAACCGCTGGAAAGTCAGCGAATACACAGTAATTCAGATTTACAGCGTTCCAATAGTGAATAAGTATATATATTATAATATATATAAAATTATTTTCCAGTATTTCTTCTCTGATTATATTACTATATGCTACTCTGAACGGAAAAAGGGAAATCACTGAAACGTAAGCGTATATTCACTATTTCTAACTAAGAGTGCAGTGTATTTGATCACGTAGAGGAAATATAAACAGTTTTGTAATACTGCCACTTTACTTTTATTTGTATTGAACGCATGGAAAATGGTTCGCATTGCTAAGGGCAGACAGTCCGGTATGTTTCAGATATGAATACGTACACTCATATCTTCCGGCAAGCTTACTGTTTTCAACAAGCCTGCAGTAGAATCCGCTTTGTTTTCACATAGCTGGACGCAGATAAAATCAGCTTGGAGCGAAAGTGTGATTCGACCGTTAAGCACCACGATGGAAGGGGTAAATAATGCTTCATCTCTTCAAATCGCGGACGCTAAACCCACGCTCGAATCGAACGAGTTCCTATTTCACGCGGTTGGATTGAAATTCAATTTCCAGCTATCAAATTATTAAGTATTTGAAGCTGCCAGGAAATTCTACAAAGCGGTTGAGTTCAATTCAGGAAACTGTGAAATAACTTTGCTTGAATTTAGAGTAAACACAAAATGAGAACATAATGCTCTGATGACGATAACGGGTCGAAAGAGTCGGCAGGGTCCATTGTCGCAGTGGGAACAGGGGAATTATCACTGTAAAAAAATCTTCCTGCATTGCATAGGAAGTTATTATCCCAGACGTAGTATGGACAGGTACCACATTTCCACCTTGTAAATATGCAAACCTTTACACTTGTTACAATACAAATCTGGTAACTTTAGTATACATTTGACTGTTTTGTAAAAAAAAAAAATTAGAAGTGCTACAATGGATGCCTTGGGGCCGATTAAATATTGTATTTTACGGGTTCAACGCAAAATTTGCATCTGCGATGCATCTGGCTGCGCTGCATTGGAATTATATACTTACTTAATGCCATAGACGAAGCATTTAACTTGCTCTGCACTTGCGTTGCCTTGCGTCGGTGCAAATAGCAGGTAGCTATATTTAATTACCACACTGGGAAACAATTATATGATACATACTTTCTTAGCGCTCCTATACGCACGCATGGCAAATTTACTATTTTTTAGAGTGTAGGTCGTTTGGGATTCTGTGGGCAATACAAGTTTAACCTCTGCAAAATGTAGTGATTTTTTACTTTTGCCATATATTCATACATTCATGGCTTGTAAACAAAGAAATATACGAAAAAGTTTATTTGGACAAAAAATGAAGCTTATGGCGATTACACTCAGGGAAAAATTCACAAAGTCGCTCCAACCAATATTATGAATCCGGGTCAGGTGTACCTTACATGTATGGGTGGCCCTATGTTTTTGGTTACTGTATATCACTAGCGGCTACTGCAACAGGGTGCGGCAACATAACTTCCTGTTTTGAAATGCTCGACATTCAGGCAGTAGATATCTTAGCGGGGCGGGAATGGTCTCCCACTAGAGGCGTGGGTGTAAAGTTATGTTCCCCACCGCTGTCAATCGCCGTCATGTGTTGGAACAGTGAGGAGCGTATGTGGACATATTACAGGAATTTTTTTCCCGCGCGGCTTGATGAATTGGACCTAGGGAACAGCTAAAAAACTAATAGACTTATTTTAAATATATTAAGATGCACTCGGCATACGAGTTAAAGGTTTAATGGCATTTAGTATGTGTTTATATTAAGTTCGTAGTGTTTCGGAGCTAAAGAGTGCTGTAAATGGCGGCTCTATGGTTGTTGCCAGGGAGAGCACAGGTTGCAGAGAACTGTATATGGTTGTGCCCTAGTTGACGCTACAGCCACTGACGCGCTAGTATGTAGGTGCCCCTTATTACTGACTGTACACAACACAATAAATAGCCAGTACATATTCCATAGTTACAGATGGTGGTATATCGCGAAAATGTTTTCTGCCAACATCCCCTTGAAAACGCTGTAGTTAATAGCAACACATATGACTGTGTGACGTATGTATGACACAACATAGCTGTCTGCGGACCAATAACAGGTATCAAATATTACAATAGCATGATTCTTATTGGCTTAGTTGAATAGGGAACAAGCTCCACATACAAGAGAAAGCCAGTAAACTTCTGGTAAGACGCTTGCTGGATTTTAACACACGTTCTTCTTACCAGACGATAACTGGCTTTAGCTTGAAATTGCACTGTTACCCTATTTGACTGAGCCGATAAGAATCCCGATATTGTAATATTTGATGTATCTTATTGCTGTGCAGACAAGTACGTTGTGTCAGAAGTATATCACCGATTCACATGTGTTGCAAGAAACTGCAGTGTTTTAATGGTTATGTTGGCACAAAAAAAAATGTTTGCAATGTACCATCATTAGAGATGATGGTATATCGCGAAAATTTTTGTATCATAACTTTGAAAACACTTACACAAAGTAGATGTCTGCAGACCAACAACGGGCATCAACTATTACAATGCCGGTTATTATTGGCGTAGTCAAATAGGGCAACAGCTCCACCTACACGCGAAAGCCAGTCATTATTTTGAAAGCTGAAAGTACATTGAAGCCCAGCAAATAATCAAGTTTTCCCGCGATAAACCATTATCTCTAACAATCATCTCTAACGATAATATGTTACTATTATTTTACAGGGCTGGAATCAGAAAAATGGTTCACTTGGGGAAGAATACCCATAATCATAATTGTCGCTCACTACAAACCTCGGCGTGTTAGCTCACGCGAGATTGTAACTGAGAGAACAGATGAAGGTCTTGAATATTAGTGGCCAAATTAAGCGAATAGCAATTAACGGTAAAAGAGGCCCGTTTGACGAGGGATGTGGGTGTCAAGGGGGAGGGAGGGGAGAGAAGGTTTCGTGATAACTGAAGGCGGTTTAAGTTCCTTAATGAAGGCTGTCTGAATTAGCGTCGTTCTGGGAATAATTTTTCAAAAAAGGGGAGGTTAAAAATGGGTGTCTCAGGGTCCGGCAAGGAATTGGGTAATTTCCCGGAAACAGCACGAATATTACGACCCGTAAAATGTAATTACGGGAGTTTTCAAAGTGGTGATACTTGGCGTTTTACAGCAACTAAAACTGTTAAAAAAAATACTTTATATGCAATTTCATATTCGCAGAGTTTCAGAATTTTAATTAAATTTGTGAGGTAGTTATGTTTTTAAGACTGTAATAAAATAACGATTTCCTTGGTTACAAACGCATATATGTGTGTGAAATAGTCGCAACATGTTACGTAGTGCAGAATACTACACTAAGCAGATCAACTAAAATAGCTGTTTCCGTTATTAACAATAATTCTAATACGAAACATATTAAATTTTGTAAAAACATTTTAAGGAACGGTAACAACAGGGCTTTGAAATTAGAGAACTGCTAATGAATTTTTTCTGACGTAATACCCCGTATCGTGTTTGCATTTTTGTTTAACGTCGTCTCCCACCTTTATAATATAATTTTGATGTCAAATTCTTAATAGCTGAAGCCATAAAATTTTTGCGAAAAAAAAATTTGCCCCAGTTTGTTTCAGTGCCTTACGTGCACATCTGCGAATCTGCTTTGTGGTTATTGGTAACGTCTATTTGTGAAGTGACGTCCCTCATTTGATTGGGCCAATCAGAATACGGCTACTGCAGCAGCGCACGTTTGTGATTTGCGAGTAGGAACCCAACACATACAAGATTTAAAACGTCCCATCACTAAGCATTAAGCGAAACTTATCGTAAGACACTTTAACAAACTGGGGCAGAATTATTTTCGCGAATAGTTCATGGCCTTTCTAATAGCGTGTTTTTGTTATGTCAAATGTGATTTTCAAATACTCCTGCAACTCGGGACATTTTTCCCGTACTTTTGCTTCATTCACTTTTTTTTTATAACCGAGCTATTCTTAACTTGCCAGACTTCTTGCGTAATAAAAAGTTACAACACTGAAGGACGTAAGGTAAAGACCTTATGCTCTGAATCCGATCCAGTGGTTACAATCAGTGAAAAGTTAACCACTGAAATTCCAGTTAACAGCATGTTTCTGACAGAAGAACCTGTAGCAGTTACTGAAAATCGCTTAAGAGTGCTTGGCGGGTAAATAAACGCTGAAAACATCAATTGATTTCTAGGATATTTTCGAAGCCGATATGGATAAAGTACTCAATGACAATCCTAGATAACGGTATTTTCCAACTTTATGAGTAAATATTTATCCAGAATTACTAATTCGTTACGCATGATCTTTTGCGCCGCAGTTAAATGCACGAAGTTATGGCGTCAGAGATTGTGCCTCAGAAGTTCGTAACACTGGAAACTATTTTGTTTAAAACGTTGGCTAAAGCTATTGTCTAGGATTGTTATTGTTTAATTTTCGCAAATTGGCTTCTAGAAACCTACAGCAATAAATAAAATGAATGCTTTTAGCATTAGATTATGTACCACGCCCTCTAAATATCCACGTGAAATTCATTGACTATAACATTTACAGTCATTGAAACAACTCCCGGTTCCACTAACTTCACTTAATAATTTGTTACTGTTACAATGAAATTTCAGTGGTCTAGTTCATTTCTCACCGATTAAAGCTTAGAACCATTGATCGCCCCAAATAAATCTCCAGTGCTTTACGGTTACGTACTATTTTGCCATGTTGTTACGATCCAAGTACCATTTACAGTAAGACTACAAAAGGTAATCGAGGAAATAATACTAATCCTATGAAAAAACGCGTGCTATGAGGGAACAGATTTTTTTATTTACCCTGGTTAGCGCAATGAAAGAAATTAACACCGTATTAGAGACAAAAATATAACTACAAGAACATCAACAAAAATGAGAAAAAATGCAAGTAAAATATCTACTCAAAAATATCTTATTTTTTTCTGTTACAGATAGTCATGTAACCTCGTTCTCGATGTTTCTCAATCACATGAACAAACTCCTCAGGTCTATTTGAAACACACAAAAAGTTGTAATGAAACCTTTAGTATAAATAAAGTACAAAGTAATCATACAAATAACAACGTATTTTTTTACCAGAACATTAGTTCATCTCGGCAGTCTCTTCGCTTCCTGACTGAAAATATTTAATCTTATCAATTTCACCGGAGTACGAGGTTAAGTTAAAACTGTTTCGTATATATTCACATTGTTTTACGGAATGCTATAGTTTGCTTACCCACAAGTTCTAACGTGTAAAATAGAAAGTCTCAGATGCTATACAAGCTGAAATACTCCCTTATCACATCGAAGTAGTAGGACCCTCAGCATTATGCGTCAGCATAACTGGCAATGACTGTAGTTCGAAAATAAAAATATTTGTACACTGTCTGTTTTACTGGTATATTTGGGAGGCGTTCTATATCAGTAGACTGTGTGTCAGTTGTGAGGGATCAGTAAAACTTGGTAAAATTTTCCAGACTTAAAACAGTCCTGCAAAATTATTAGTCCTATACATTAAATATTTATAACAGGATATATGACTAAAATATTTTTTTGTTGAACTGATTCATACATATGAAATAATTGGTGCATAGTCTACTAATGCATAATACCGTCCTTTATTCCAAAGTCATATGTTACACTGGTTTTCGTACCCACGCGAACAGAAATCGCCACGACAGCTGCAATGACTGGGCCTACATGCATACATTTGCAAATATTTCCTGTCGTTTGCGTTTATCCATGCATGGAAAATCTAGGAGTTACCGAACAACTGCTTGGAAAAGTAATTTCCCTCGGCTTTAGTATGTATCGGAATACAACGAAGCAGATGACCGGCGCAGTGCGTGAGTTTAACTGTACTGTATACATTGTGCAACGCATACATTTGTTGTTTATATAATTTGTTTAGTACAAAAATTATAATTTCTGATAACTATGTTGCCGTTAGCGGCTGTACGCCAAGTTGTGTTTTTCTGTCTGTACCTTTTTTGAGTGAAATATATTCGGCTTACTGCCCAACTATCCAGCACATTAATTAAAAATAAGTTTTACGTTTTCGTCAAGAACATTGTTCTCAAGACCAATTTAATAATTGTCAAATACTTATAGAACATCAACTCGACAAATATTTTACTACTCAGGTGATAAACATTTTACTTGGTCCACGGTATATTATTTTCTTAATAATATCATCCAGAATATTGTGGGGGCAGGTTTCTGTTGATTGTAGAGAAGTTGTATGTATGTGAAATTTATTATACTGTTATCTAGGCGTATGAGAGGAGTATTAATGAGCGAATATTTCAAACTTTGAGACAGTGTGAGATAGTGTCAAGTGACAGTAATTGTTAGTGCAAGTCTAACATTAGTAGAGAGATTATTAAATGTTTGTTGCGATGGGACTTTACAATTGGAATTTATTGGTTTATTGGCATACACCATTGCTCATGTTTTGTTGACCAAACTTGTACTGAAAGACAAAGTGACAAAATACAAAAAAAAAAAAAAAGCATAGGAAACATAAGAAAAACGATCCCAGAGGAACTCCGTCAATTTTTTTAATTTATTGATTTCGTAGTGTTTTTCATTTATACGTATATAAATTGACTGAGTTCTTCTGGGATTGCTGTTTCTTCAGTTTCTGTGCATTTTTTTTTTTTTGTATTTTGTCACTTTGTCAGAAGTTTGGTCAGCAAAACTTGAACAATGGCGTATGGCCACAAACCAAAAAAATTCTAACTAACAATACTAGTATTTATGTTGCACGCAGAGCCCACGATTTTCTGTGAAAGGAATTCTGCAACTATTTGTTTCAATGCCTTATGTACACTTCTGCAGCCCTGATTCATGGTCAGTGATTGGCTGTTTGTAACTCTCAGCGTCTAGTGTTCTACCAGCAAATCACAGACGTGTGGTGTCGCAGTAACCTTGTTCCTGTTGGCACAGTCAAATGAGCCACGTCTGTGCAATTATACATTCTGCCAGTAACCATGATGCACGTCTGCAGATATGCACGTAAGGTAATGAAACAAACTGTAGCAGAATTCTTTTTACAAAAAATCAAGGGGTGCATGAGAATAAGTAACAGGTGATACGTTTCATTACAATACCAACATATTTTGTGATATCACACCGTCATCATCCAAAATTCTTAAAGATTTTATGTATGTACAAATGCATTTATTTCAAAATGACATATTATTAGTAGAGATTATGATATATCACAAAACTTTTTGTATCAACATACCCTTAAAACTCTGTCGTTTCATGGCACATGTATTATTAGGAGAGCGACGATTTTGTCGCGAAAAGATGTTTGCAACATTTTGTTGCAGTGTCTCGCGTGCACCTCGGCAGCTCTGCTTCACGGCTATTGGCAGCGTGTCTTTGTTCAAACACGTCCATCACTTGACTGCACCAATAACAATGAGGCTATTGTGACGCAATACGTATGTGATTTGTCAGTAGAACCTCAAGGCGTGTGACAGTTAAAACGTCCAATGACTGACCATGAAACAGAGTTGCGGATGATAAGGCTTTGAAACCAAATAGTGCAAAAATCTCTTCACCATAAAATCATGGCTCTAATTATTAGGTGTTATACGTCTGACACAACGTAGCTGTCTGAAGACCAATAATAAGCATCAAATATTACAATAGCGGTATTCTTATTGGCTTAGATGGTGTAACAGCTATACGTACAAGGGAAAGCCAGTGAGCTTTTCATGAGTTGAACGTGCGTTTTAAGTCAAATCTTCCCGCGATAAGCCATCATTAGAGACACTGGATAATCGCGGGAATAGTTGACAGTTGACTAGGCTCCAACGTTATATATATAACACGGAATGTTTCGTATCAACAGTGGCTATAGTTTATTTGTAGCATTTTTTCTCTCTACAACAGGCCCAGTTAGAACTGCACAGCTTGGACACACAGCGTTTGTGATTTGTCCCAAAACTGTTCACACGTGTCACGGTTAATAAAATACAGTTTATTGGAGACTATTTTAAACATTTTCGCGATTTTCCAGTGTCTCTAACCATCATCTCTAATTATAGGGACCCTGTTTTTTTTTTTTTTTTTTTTCGCGAAAATAATTTTGTCCCAGTTTGTTTCAGTGCCTCACGTACACATCTGCAATTCTGCTTCATGGTTATTGGCAGCGTGTCTATGTGAAGAGCCGTATCTCATTTGACCGAGCCACTTACAATAAAGTATCTGCAACACCACACGTCTGTGATTTGCCGGTAGAATCTGAAGGCTCGTGGCAGTAAAAATATCCAATCAGTGACCACGAAGCAGAACTACAGATGTGTACGTAAGGCACCGAAACAAAGTGAGGCAAAATTATATTCTTTCGCAAAAAGTCACGGTCCCTACTAATTATTGGATATGATGGTATTGCATTGGGGGTGTGATCTGCCCAAAATTCAAAGGGGAATTTTTCATGTCCCAAAGTGTAGGGCAGAAAAGTTATGAGTAGGGCCACGATTTTGTCGCGAAAAGATTTTTGCCACACTTTGTTTCAGTGACTCACGTTCACATCGGCAGTTCTGTTTCAAGGTTATTGGCAGCGTGTCTTTGTTCAGACACGTTTCTCATTTGACTTGCACCAATCAGAATAAGATTATTATGAGTATGCACGTCTATAATTTGCCAAGGCAAGTGAGAGTAAAATCATCCAACCACAGACGATGTAGCAGACAGAGCTGCAGGCGTGCACATGACGCATCGAAACCAAATGTTGCAAAAATCTTTTCGCCATAAAATCGTGGCTCTAGTTATGGGTTATGTAGTATAATGACGTAACAGGCAAGACATGAGAGGACCAGTCAGGTACCCCACTTAGGACGCGGTGTGATTGTGCAGAACACGATGCGCGGTGGTTTCAGATGTTGTGTTTGTAGTGGGGGTAGGGAGGTTATGGGGAGACAGGGTTGGACAATGCGCTGCTCCGTGTCGTATTGTACAGCTTCGTGACGTGGTTATATTAGGTCATGTTGACTCGGTATTGCTCCGTGCGGCATTCAGATAATAACCTGAGTATTTTCAGAAGCGCTAAATATGTACAGCCACGATTTTAAGGCGAAAATATTTTGCACCATTTTATTTCAAAGCCTTATATCAGAAAGTACAAGAGAAGCGACACAGGCGCTGCGACACTAAAAACAAAATATATCCACCAATCATCACCGACGTTTCTGTGAAATAAGCACGAAATAAATTGCTGACGCTGCGCGAATCCGAATAGAAATTTATACAGAATTTATTCTAGTCGGAATTTTATTTTGCTTATGTTGGTGAGACTAATAAGAGGGTGGCGAATAGCGTTTATTTATTTTTAAGAGATTTTTGGTGGTTATCAGCAAATCATAATATTTTAAAGCAAACGTGTAATTGTGCGTTTACGTCCAAGTTTAGGGATGCCAGTTGGTATTTAAAATATGTAACGAATAATAGGAAAAATCTTAAATGCTGTAATCATAAGTGTCTCTCGTAGTAGAGGTAAGTGTGTAGTGTTAATGAACTATTTACATTTAATATTTTATTAGTAATTGTTTCGAGGCAGTCGAAAAATTCTAAGCAAGAACGAGGACATTTAATGTCGCATCGCAACCGTCGTGTCGTTTCTATCGTGCATAGCCTATGTGATTCCTGCATTATATATGCGTACATATGCCGCCCCTTACAAAAGTTAACTTAACCGAGACTAATCATATAATTCCAAGTGAATAAAACTGTCATAATTAACACAACGAAATATTTT
Source organism: Medauroidea extradentata (assembly GCA_003012365.1). Taxonomy (NCBI): domain Eukaryota; kingdom Metazoa; phylum Arthropoda; class Insecta; order Phasmatodea; family Phasmatidae; genus Medauroidea; species Medauroidea extradentata. The sequence continues at coordinate 52,038 of PNEQ01006575.1, forward strand.
ATAAAGCTGTTTGAAATAGTTTTGCAATTAAACAATGTGTGTTAAAATTAAATTAAGAAATGAACTTCCAAAATGTTTTTGATCTTCGATTTATAACATTGCTAAGAAAATTACGTCAGTGATAGTAAAGTTTTTGTCATATACCTCGTGAATAGGGCCCGGTAGTTTTCGCGAAAATTTTTTTGCCTCACTTTATTTCAGTGTCTTACGTGCGCACCTGCAGCTCAACTTCATGATTATTGGCAAAGTGTTTTTGTGCAGAGTCGTTATTCATTTGCCTGTGTCAATCAGTACACGAATAACTGTGACACAACACGTCTGTGATTTGCGGGTTTAACCTCCAGACGTTGTATGTTACGGCATCCAATCACTGACCACATAGCAGAGATGAAGGTGCGCACGTAAGGCACTGAAACAAAGAGCTGCAAAAATATTTTCGCGAAAACCATCGGGCCTACCCACGAAGTATTCTGATTATGGTTTACCATTTGGCAGGTTATAGAAATGTAAGGAAATTTTTTTCGATATTTAAGGTAAGTATTCACAGATAAAAATGTGTTTTATATTATAATTTATTTTTAGTTTTATGTACGTGTTCTCACGGTAGGTAGTAGGATATTATTTGAAAAAAATATATATTTATAAGAATGTTATATTAAATTTACATGTGTTATTACCACAGTTAAATAAAATGTTTAATTTCTTTAATCGCCACAAGAACCTGCAGTGAACTAATTCTAATTATATACCTTGCACTACTATGTACGATAAATTTCATTGACTCTCGAGCCTTTTTAATGTTCTTTTTTTAAACGGTGCTATCTAATCATAGGAATAAAAAATATGTAAACGGTTTATCCTATAATCTTTATTGTAAGTTTTTTCCATTGCAATAGGTTTGGTGGTTAGTTTCGTTAGAATAAATATTTTAAGCCCCTAAAACGGAATTCTAAGAGTAAATACATTTAAACTCGGTGTACTATTATTAAAAAAAAACATAAAAATTATTTTAGAGGTTAATGAACTGTAAACGCATGGTTTACCTCATTGAAGCAAAAGTCATTGAAAACAGACGTGTTTATTAGACAAAACTGTTACTTGAGTTAATGCTTATAGTATGACTCGTGTTTTGTTTATATTGACATCGTGGGACTTCATTTTCCGAGTTCCTGTCAGCGGCGTACAGGATGTACAGAAACAAACGCATAACAAATGCTCCAAGCGAATCCTGGGATAAATATTAGGATGCGAAAAACCCAGTGGCAAAATAATGTGCGATGACATTTTACATGCACTATGTGGCAACATAGGACTGTAGTTAGTCCGCTCTTGCTTTCCACATATATATTACATAATATGTTACTACTACTGGTATGGAATGCATATTATGGGCGCAGGTTGAAATTCCGAGCAGTTCAGACATGAGTTCATGTTTTTACTTGACATAACATACGTAAAATAATACCTCGTCGTTCAGCGCAAGAAGGTACTTTTTCCATGCAGTATTGCCACATTGTCTACACAAATGTCATCGTGGAACATTTTGCCACTTACATTCCGTCTCCAATTCAGCCCAGAGTTCTCTCGGTGTGCTTTTTCACGCTCTTATTTCTGGGCACTCTATATAACGGAAACGAGAAACAAAAACCTGGTTACACTTACCCTCCCACATGCAGGGTGGGGAAGTGACTTTATTACCCACGACGGGCGTGGCTAAGCTGGTGCTAGTCTGCCCAATGAGGCTGCAGATAGGCAAAGTGATGGCAAGCTCGCGGGTGACGGCAATTTTCTGCCCGAAGAAACTTACGAAAACCCTCGCTTTCCTTTGTTCATGTTGTTTCCTTCGCTAGCGCGCCTTGCCCCTGAGAACACTAACTAGCTGCTCTCGCACTCTGCTCTGTCATGAGAATACCATTACACCGCGAACAAATTATCTCTGGCCGGTAAGTTATACAAAGCAAATAATATCTCGTAAAAATAAAAAATAAATAAAATATATATAAAATAATAAAAATTTTCCTTGAACTCAACCTTTAAAGAACCAACCCAGTATTTACCTGAAGTAATTTCGGGAAACCCAGAAAATCCAAAAGCAGGAAGGATGGCCAGAGCCGGGGATTGCACTCGGATCTTCCCGATTGCTAGGCGACTGCCTTACCACTGCTTCTTCTCGCTCGGTTTCTACAGGATGTTGCAAAATTCCATGTCAATATTCTAGGGAAACAATCCTCACGTGTAGAGGAACAAAAAGTGTTATATGAACATAGGTCCAAAATCATAAGGGCGAGTTTCTGCGGTACAGTTGGCAATACACGACGTATGGTTGATAGCGCGCTGGTAGGACAATGTTGCTGTGTCACAGTTGTTCCTACTGTCTGTATGTTACTGGCGTAGTGTGTGGCATAGTAACATGTTACGAACTGCTGTCATAACGCCCCACAGCAACATGATCGTACCCGCGCGCTATCAACCATACGTCATGTATGGCCAACTGCATAGCCGTCTTTAGTAGAAGGCCGCGGCCTTAAATCTGACAACCCTGCCAGGAGGGTCATTTTAACTCTTCTGTTAGCTCTCCAAAGGCAATGGCTGTGCCTGATTCGTTATTCTGCCTTACACACCGGCGAATCAGGGGAAGTCGCTGCCTTTGGCGAGGCAAAATAAGTGTTAAAACGGCCCTTCCTGACAGGGTTGATAGATCTAAGGCCGCGGCCTTGTACTGAAGATGGCTATGCCAACTGTAGCGCAGAGACGGTGCGTTTATGGACCTATGTTCATATAACACATTTTGTTCCTCTACACGTGAGGACTGTTTCCCTAGAATAGTGACATGGAATTTCACAAGATCCTGTATACTGTATGTTGCTAAATTTAATGCTGATATTTTGTTAGTGGACCTGGCACGTGAGACGCTATGTTTAGTACGGAAGGTATTATTTCTTGTGCTACTATTAAAAGTGTTTCCAATGTGCGTATCTACAAAAAGAAGAAACACTTAAAACTTTGTCCCTATGATTTTAAAAATGCCGTTCGGTAACTAAAAACAGTTTTTTGACGTTGCTGTGGCTGAGAAAATATTAAACATAATCGTAAAACCATATTATTGAAACCTGCATCCGAGTTTAGCACACACCGTACACAAATAAAATAAAAATGTCATCACTTGAAGACCCATTGCATAACATTCTACAAAAACACTGTCCGTTAGTTTAGTTCTACGGACCTAGAGGCTGTTAGGTGTTTGAAGGACATTTTGTGTTTACTGCCATGAACATTTCGCGTAAATAATTTTGTCCCTGTTGGTTTCATGTTGCCTACACACTTGCAGCTATGTTTCATACTTAGTGATTGGATGTTTTAACTGCCACGTGAGTTGAGGTTATGCCCGCAAATTGTAGACGTGTGTAGTTGCAGTAACCTTACTCTGATTGGAGGAATGAGACGAGAGACATCACTTCACAAAGACACGCAGCCAATAACCGCGAGGCAGAGCTGCAGATGTACAGCTCTGAAACAAACTTGTGCAAATTTCTTCGCGAAAAGTTCGTGGCTCTAGGTTGTATTTGTCTTATAGCTTCCTCCGTCCGTTTCCATGCCTTAAAAAAAAAAAAAAAAAAAAAAAAAAAAAAAACGTTAGCGCATCTACTAACTCTTAAGGTGGGACATCAGTGACCAAGTTGGATTATTTTATTTTACGCTTTTTTTACATTTTGAGAAGAAAAATGCAAAATGTGAGATTATAGCGTGAATTATATTTACCTTGCGCTATAGTACAAGCAAACAGGTAAACATTTAACTTATTTATAGGCCGCAATCTGTCACCCAAAATTAAGAACATAAAGCAATTTGTTTGACTGACTGCGGCTTAAAAATACGTTAAAAGTTCAACTGCGATGTTTGTACTGTAGCAAAAAATACATAGAATTCACGCTATAATCTAAAAAATTTCACTTTTCTTCTCAGAATTTTTAAAAAAATCAACTAATAAAATAATCCAATATGGCGACTGATGTCCCACCTTAAGGGCGAACGGTGAGATCCGCAAATGCACTGTTTCTATATTCTGTATTGCATATTACATATTACTGCACCGAAAAAAGAGTATAGTTGCAGGTACCATACTTCTCTTAAAATAGGGACAACAAAACAGTGACAGTTAAACCATCCAATTACTGACCATAAAGCAGAAATGCTGATGTGAACGCAAGGCAATGAAACAAACTGGAGCAAATTTTTTTTCGCGAAAAGTTCATGACCTTACTTATAGTATAACGAAGCAGGGTGTGAATATATGTGTGTGTATATATATATATATATATATATATATATATATATATATATATATATATATATATATATAATGAACACACATAACACGTATGTACACGCATACATTTATACCTGCCGAAGATGTTTGTTGTTGTGTGAAATATCACTGTCCCTGTGAATGCCAAGTGTTTGAAAGAAGCTCAGAATGCAGTTTGATGTAACGGTCAGGTGGAATCCTAAAGCTTAACGGTGGAAAACAAGAGACTCTCGACCGGTGAGGGTCGTCACGCAGGGTTGCTGACGCGGTCTGTTGTTTTCGCAGTCAGACCAGCCAGGCGAGCTCCCCTGACGAGCTGTTGTTGGAAATGGTAAAGGGCGAGGCGCGCGGAAAGAAAGGGTTGTGAAAGGCCTGAGCCAGACGGGCAGTTGGAGGGTGGGTGGGTTAGAGAGCAGAGGGAGGCTGCCCTCTCTCGGCGCATCAGGCCGTGAAATTAAGAGGAGTGTGACAAACGGCTGGTGAGCGTGGAGGAAGGGTGGAAGGAGATGCTCGTGTCTAGGTCCAGGCTAGGGATGCTGAGAGACTGAGTGCCAAGCGAGGATCATCTAGCGGGACTATGTTATGTATGTCCTAGGCAAGCTTGCGAGGAGGCGAGGAGAAACCCTCTGACAGATGAAGCCTCGTCTGACGCGTCGCTGGCAGAGAGAAAGAGAGAGAGATATAGAGAGAGATAAAGGCAGAGAAATAGAGAGAGATACAGATAAATATAAAGAGAGATACAGATAGCAATAAAGTGAGAGATAAAGAGAGAGATAAATGATATATAAAAAGAGGGATAAAGAAAGAGATAAATATAGAGAATATGGTAGAGAGTAAGATAGAGGATAATATAGAGGTTAAGATAGAGATACTGATATATAAAGAGAGCGATAAATATTGAGAAGAGAAATAGAGATAAAGAGACAGGTAATAAGAGTGACACGAGATATTTTAAATAGATAAATAGATAATCGGAAGGATAAATATAGTTAAACCGAGAGATAAATATATATAGATTAAGAGATAGATAAAAAGTAATAAAAATATACGAAGAAAAAAAAAAGAACAGAAATAAAGACATACAAAGAAAAAATAAAAATTTAAATAAAGAGAAATAAAAAATTAAAAATAGAAATAAAGATAGAAGTTAAGAGAGAGAGATGAAGACAGATAAAGAGAGACATAATGAGAGAGAATGAAAGAGATATAAAAGCGGAGAAATAAAGAGAGAGAGATGTAAAGAGTAAGATACACAGAAAGTGTGTACATGAGAGTGTGAGAAATACGAGAGACAGAAAAAATAAAAATATAATTAGGAAACTCAAAGCTATAAATACTTGCAATAAAAACGTTAATTTAGAGATACAAAGAAAACGGAAGTGAGAAAAAGAAGCAGAAATATTTACGACGGGAGAGAGCAGAACAGCAAAAGAAGAAAAAAATAGATACAGATAGAGAGTTTGCGAAATAAGTTAGTTAGTACATAAATATAAATATAGGCAATGAAGAGAAGCTAATATAGTGGTTCAAGAAGACTTTAAATACATAAATAGAGTTAAGGGAAACCAAATATCTAGAAACAAGATGGTGGAGCAAGAAGAGAAAAAACTAAAAAAAAAAATTAAGAAATATAAAGAAAGAGGCAATAATTTAAGAAAAAAGAGAAAAGGGATAAAGTTTTTTTTTTTTTTTTTTTTTTTAAATTCAGACAGTTGTCCACTCATTTAGGTTTAGAGAGTTTTGGCGAAAAATTTTCGTGATTATATGTTGCTCGTGTTTTATGTTTTATCTCGTTTCTTTTCTTTCTTACTTGTTATAGTTATTAAATCAGTTTTAAATCTAAACAACATAATTAAAAATTATTGCCTATAACGACTATTATATTTGATCAAAAAGGAAACAATTAAATTAACTATTATTAAAAGTAATACATTTTTATATTTGGTTTCATTGTAAATTATAGTAATCAAACCATATTAAAATAAAAATATTTTTGATTGGTGTGACTGAAAACTGTAAAACTTAAATTAATTGTAAATAACCAGTTAATGTTTTTGTGTTGCAAGAAAATATAAAATTAAGTATTGCCGGAAGTAAGTAGTTATTATATTTGGTTTACGTGTAACTATAAAGTTAAACATTATTGGAGATAACCATTTATTATTTTTGATGTAGAGGGAAACTATTCAGCTGAATATCTTTAGAGATAAATAAGTAATTTTGGTTAAATTAATGGTTTTAAATTAAAAATTGAAACTAGTATTTTAAAGGCACATTCGAAAATTAAACTTTATTACGTCACTCTAATTGCAATACCTCGTATCTCCAATTTTAGTTTCCTTTTTTTTCTCTTTAAATCATCTTTACAATATGGTATGTCCAAAAATTCAGTTTAAAAGTAAATATACAGAGTTCATTTAATATATAATATTATGAAAATAATGTTTTGTTTCACCACACAAAATTTACTGATTTTACTCTCTTTCTTTCTGCAGCCATACAAAGTGAAGTTACGAGGTTAGGGTGACGTATCAGTTATTATATATTAAGTACTTGTAACAGGAATACTTAAAATTTACCATTGTTGTAAATATTAAATTATACTTTGGCGTATTTAGAAAATAAGATAATATACACATGAAAAAAAACGGTAACTGTATTTTATTTTAAAAAACTCTAAAAAAAAGGCATTGCTAGAAATAACTAGGACTTACATTTATTATAGAAAACTACAAAAGTAAACATTACTGGAAATAACTAGCTATTATATTTAGTGCAAATAGATAGTATGACATTTGACATTATTTGAAGTAATAACATTTTATATTCGACTTGAAATCTTGTTTTCTGGAGACTTCATACAAACCAAATAGTATTAAATGCGTGAATTTAGTCGCAGTGATGGAACAACAATTTCTGTCCTCATAGGAATCGATCTGTTATCGCGTGAATAATTCAGGTGGGTAAAATATGCATGCAAATAAATATGAAGTCGTTATCGTAATGGACGTGATTTTTCAGTGATAATATTGCCGCAAAATACAATGAAAATTGTCAGGAATGTATTTTTTAATTTTATTAACGAATAGTTAAAACTACAAAGTACACCGAAAGACGTACTACAAATAAATACATTGTCTTAAATATTTTAAAGCGTAGGCCTAGGTTACGGACACTGAAAGAAGAACATTTAATTCACATCCAATGAAATTAATTTTTTAATCAAAATACATGCGTCTGATTAGTTTATTGCTTACTAAAGTTGTGCGTTTTTATGTATGAGCCGGTGAAATAGTGCACTCGATATGTGACAGAAAAATGCAGTGTATCTGGTACCTTCCATGTTGACATGTAGTAACGGTTGGTCATTATAGTCTACAGCATAGGTGTGGAATAAAAATTTGTTGCGTCTGTGTGAAAACACAAACGACATTAATCATTCCTGATCGTAATTTCCTCTATCTGAGTTCCAGCTCATATTGCTCAGAAAAGGTTCATGGTATAGGCGTGGGAATATGGTTGTGTATTGCATGTTTACATTTACCTAGCTGATAATTTTAGAACATTTTTTTTGAAGGCCGATAAAGTACTTATATTTACTCCATGTTAGAAGTTTATGAAAATTTATTTTTAATCACTGAATCACATTTGCCAACTAAAACATATTTTATTGAAAAATCGTATTAATATCTTTCTATAATTTAATAAAAAGTACTACCGTCCACCCAAAAGGTTCGATAAACTTCCTCTCGAATAATTAAACAAATATAATAATGTTTATACCTTTTTTAGTAACAGACGCGTTCAAATTAAAAACCGAATAGTGAAAGATTTAAAAAATTACACTTATTTTAGCACAGCATCGCGCTTTTGTATGTAGCCTTAGTAAATACCAGTTTATTGTTTACCTATATTTTGTGTAAAGAAACACACAGTACTTTGTTTTGTATAAAATATTTGTTATATAAACATACACAAACACACATATTTTAGCGCCCTTGTTACGGGTTGTCTTGCAGAAAAATACATTCACGTTTTTACGTTTTTTTTAAAGGATTTTAAGCGTGTTGAGCCTAATGGTCCAATTTTACTGTTATTATACTAATAATTCACTTTTCGAATGTATTCAACCACACACAAGCAAAGTTAGTTAGAAAAACTGTATTTGGCGTAAAAATTTATTTTCTATATAAAGGATCGCCGTTAATAAAAAACATTTGTTTGAAATTTAATGCGTCAATATTTACATTTGTTTAACACAACAATTTTCACTAAATACTTAAAATAAACTAATGACTTGAAAACTTAATTTTAATATGTTAATCTAATACATCAATTTTTTTAATTGACAGTAAAATCTTCAACATAGATATATTTTAATATTATCATACTACGTTTGTTATTAATGATTGTTAAAACAAGTAAAAGTTACTTTTAATAACAAGTTTAAACTATTTAAATATTCGAAAATCATTTTTCGTGAAAATTCGATGAATTTATTTTGTATAGTAAATAATTTTGTGTAATTAACTTTTTATAAATGATGACATATTACTAAATATGATGGTTTATCGCGGGAGAAGTTGACTGGTTTCTGGGTTTCCAACAACGTTCAGCTTATGGAAATGTGACTGGATTTCGTTTGTGCGTAGAGCTGTTGCCCTATTTGACTGAGCCAATAAGACTCTCGCTATTACAAAATGTGATACCTATTATTGGTCTGCAGACAGCTACGTTGTATCAGACGTATATCACCCAGTCATACATGTCACAATAAACTACAGTATATTCAAGGGCATGTAGACACGAAATATTTTCGCGATATACCATCACCTCATGCTTATTACATATTGCCTAACGTTAAGTAAGGGCTAGGTTCACCTCAATTTTCTACATTTTTATTTATTTTTATATTTGTATTATATACTTATTTTCTTATTTTTAACATAAAGTGTCACTGAATCTTACTCTTAGGAAATTTTTGTATCTCTCATAGTTTTTGTGTAACGAGTCGTAAACGTCAAAATTTGCACTTTATGGTTTTATGTACGCCACTAAAACAAACTGACATAAACCGAAAAAATTCACAGTGTATGACAATGTTTTAGGCTACGATTTGAAATGTATAAAAATAAAAATAAAATATTTTTGTATTTAATAAAAATGCTAAAATTAAAATTTAAAAATTTCTAAATTTTTTTAAAAATATAAAACTATATTTATGTTTTTATATATGTCATATCATAGCCTACAACATTGTTATACACTGTGCATTTTCTGCTTTGTTATGTCAGTTTGTTTTAGTGGCGTACATAAAACCGTAAAGTACAAATTTTGACGTTTACGACTCGTTACGCAAAAACTATGAGAGATACAAAAAATTTCTAAGTGGAAGATTTAGTCACAATTTATATTTAAAATAAGAAAATTAATATATTTTAAAAATATAAAAATAAATAAAAACGTTGAAAACGGAGGTAAACCGCGCTCTTAAATTTTTTTTTTTTGTAGTGTCAAAATTTATCCTTGCATTATACGCGTACAACTACAAAAACAGAACTAAATTTTTTGCAGAGTAATCGCCCGTTACTGAAACTTTCGCATTCAACAGATGCGGGTAGAACGTTGAGACGTATATCTCGCCACTTACCGAGACAATTGGTTCGCGAAACTTCCTGCCAACGTCTGCGAAACTAAAGAGTGCGCTGGAGAAGTGAAACGCTCTCCACATTCTCCACATGGAGGACTGACATTTCGGAAGGAAGAGAATTCAAGAGAGTGAAGTTTTTTTTTTTCATCCACCTTATTCAAGGTTAGTTTGCAAGATGGCAAAGAGACCGTGGGAAAATAAAGAATGAAGAAAATAAAGAAATTTACGTACAAAGGCAAGAAATAAAATAAACAAAGAATAAAGACGTTAAGCGTAAGTGGAAGCAAGGGAAAGGGAAAACCTAATAAGTCAAATGTGCCAGCTAACAGAAAATACGCACAAAAAATTTTGCCAGCTCTGAAACTAGTTGTCTATGCTTCTCAAAGATAACGAGTTAGAACTTATTTTAGGATTCTTTCTAAAGGTATATAGTTTATGAAAACAGAATTAAGTATTGATATGAGATGGATGAAGGAATTTTTTAAAGAATACAGTAAAATTTTATTGTTTTAACCTTTAAATAATACATACCGCAAAAAAAAAAAACTATTAATAGTAGTGATCTGTTGTTGATATAAACAAGTCCAGTAGATAATATAACTCGCATAATAAACAAGCATGTCAAAATATAAATCTTCGAATAAACAAAAGTACATTTTCTGCAGTAATGAAAGTAGTTTGAAACTGTCTCTACGGTGAGAATTTAATGTTAAAATTTTTGTTACGAAGCGTTAAACATGAAGATTTGTGTTTTTGTAATTGCTACGTGACAGAGTTCGATGCACAAAGAATGAGCTATATCTGCTGACTTAGCTATTCGGAGAACGCGGTGAGCGTCGTCGCCGGATGACAAGGTTTTCTCGGGGGAGTTCCATTTACTATGTCCTTGCATTCTGTTGGTGATTCGTTATTTCAAGAGACGACCCGTAGGCAACATTCACATGGTGTATTATAGGCATTTGACAGCTCGTGCAGGCCAGGTAATGATCTACACAATTGCAACGTCAAATGTACTAAAGGTCTTAAGGCCTTGTTACTGAGTTTTGCACTGTTTTCGAAAATAATTTTTTTATTGCTACCTAATACTCATATCAAAATTTTGCTCCACCGTTTTGACACTTATATGTTATAATTTGTAGGAGAATTTTTTGACATATATACTGAACGTTTTTTTTTTAGATTTCATCACCCAAATTACCACGTTTTTTGTAGTGAAAATAAGCAAAAATTAAGCAAAAAAAAAAAAAATATACATATATATATATATATTTTTTTTTTTTGCTGACGAATGGTACATTATTTTTAAAAACGCATCCACAGTATGTTGCATCGTGCACATTGACTCAAATTTTTTCAGAACTTTTGGTCAAACAATATTTGAGTTATTGTCACCAGTCTGAAAAAAAAACCAGCCGCCTGGTGAAGGGTATGTTTGTGGGTGTGAGACGAAAATATATGAGGCGTTACGAGCGACGCTGATCGGTACGTGTATTGTGATGTCGCCTCTACGGCCGAAGCCGTAAACGCGTGCGCAGTGTTCCCGCCGCAATGTTTTTACTGTGGGACTTTAAGGCCATGCTCTTTAATTCATTTCTAACAATTGCAAATAACTCTAATATGTTAAAACCAAATGCTTTGAAAAAATTTGAAACTCTCTACAGTTACACGATACACAATTTTACCAAAGCGTTTTTTTTAATAATGTACCCTTTGCTAGCAAATAATTATTTTATTTCATTTTGGCTTATTTTGACAACAAATTACGTAATATTTCAGGTTCAAAAATCTAAAAATGCGTTTGGTGTATTGGAACAGGAAATTTCATATACAAACGACGGTATATAAGTGTAATGACTGCCAGAATGAATTTTTGATGTATGTATTAAATTGCGTTAAAAATATTTATTTTCGAAACCACTGCAAAATTAAAGAGCGAGGCCTTAAGCGGTGGGCCTATCATTTGATTGAACGCGTCGCTATAGTAAAGTCCAGTGTACTTGTAGACCTCAATTTAAAACAAATCCGTTACATATATATTGAGAAACAACCTTGTGAAAAGCCGATTTTAGCCAAGTTTGAGGGCTTTAAAATAATGCTTCCAATGTGCGCGGTGTCTTGAAAGTCACATTTACAAGTAGTCTGAAGTGTGTTCTCTTTTCGTAGATAAACAGTGTGGTCGCATGTTTAATGGTCTCTGAGAAAAAACGTAACTGCTAACACGCTGCACGCTATTCGAGCGCCAGCCAGGCGGTCGCCTTAGGGAAGTAAATGCTAATAACTGATTCTTGAGAGAAAATAGTTTTACACCGACTATCTTCAATGCCTTGTGTGCAGATATGTATCTGTTATTCATGGTTTTTGGCAGCGAGTCTTTCAACAGTGTTGTGGCTTATTTCACTGTGTCATTGTCAACGAGCTATATAGTAAACATAGAGGGGCGGAAACGGCATTCTTCAAGGCTTTGAGGTGAAGCTCAATTGAACGTGGTGTTTTGACCCTAGATAAAATGGTGGACTCTTATATCCGGTCGAGAGACGAGAGTTATTATGCTAATTTAAACATTAGTACAGCATTATATATTACAATTAATATTGGCATTTTTTTCTGTGTTTAGCGGGAATATAATGGAGCTATAAAGTAACTTATTTTATGTGAAAATATGACGGATTTTGAACATAATGTTGGCCACACTGCTGTTCGCCATGTTTTCTAGGGTCAAAACACCCGTTCAATTGGGCTTCACTTTGGAAGCGTTTTTGCCCCTCTATGTTAACTATATAGCTCGTTGGCCATTGTGAATAAGGTTACTGCGATAACACACGTCTGTGATTTGCTGGTAGAATCTCAAGATGCTGAGAGTAAAAAAAAACACTGTAAATGGGTGCGTAAGTCACTGACACAAGATGGTTCAAAAATATTTTCGCCGAAAATTCGTGGTTCTGTCAATCGTACATAGCTGAGGCAGTCAAATGCTTATTTCCTCACTTCTTACTATATCATTCGGGATAAAGTGAGCACTAAAAATTTAACCTTTGGAAAATATCACTAGTCGTCACTGCATATAATTCAACATTTAATATAGTAGCCTTACTACTTGTGTGGTTGGCAGCGTTTTACCGAATATTGTTCCTCATAGTTTCCTATTTAAATACATTCAAACTGAAACAAAAGAAAGCTAAATCGACATAACTGTATTTTATATCAGCAATAAACAATTTTAACCAAACTGTATAGATTCCTACAGACTTCAAATTTATCTTATATGTGCAAACATCATGTGACTTGTACAGACAGGTTAGACATTTCCTGCCGTTAGCTTTTACGTGCGGAACAATACAAATCAGCTGAAAATAGAACTTAAGTAGGGCTTTTTGAGTGCTCACATTATTCCGAACCGTCTGTATGAGTGCAAAAATAGAAGCAACATGGTTAGCTTATAAAACTAGCGGCTTAACAGCCATACGTTAAATAAACTACTAAACGAAATTTCATCTCTGTACGTTCACACATGCTGTCTACATCCATGGTGACCTTGACAAAAGTGGTACATATCGTGTCGATTTCTATTCTCGTGAATGAGCTGGTAAGCTTTGGTGTGGAAATGTGGGTCAATATAGATTTCACGATTTGTTCCCAACGCTATATTTTAGGATTAATTTTACTTCCGTATTTGAAAGTGTTTTGCGAAAGCATCACCTCACAGTAATTTATAACGTAACCACATTATATATGCTGGCACTTTATGACGAAGAAAAATACTCGCAAATTATATTTTTCAGTGTGGTGGTTATTTTTCCCATAACTACATCATATTGTCAAAATTGCCGCTACTAATGCAGTTATTGTTAATAAGATACTGCGAAATTTCAGAAAATGTAAGTATCTGATAAACCATGTCGGTTGGAACATGTGTACACCAGTATAAAAAAAATTAACTAAATTTTGCGGTTTTGCAGATTATTTAGAAAAAAAATTAATTTGGTGTATTAACGGGGTAATCTTCATAACAGTAATGACAATTAGTCATTTAAACAGGAGGATTATAAAAAAAATAGTTATATGGGTAGAACATGGACAATAGGTTGAATAGGGACAAATTTTCAAATCAAAAGTTCCAGTACGCTGTTAAAAAAAACCCCTGAGTTTTTCTGGATTTTGCAAACTAATAAATTCACAAAGAGTAGAATACTGTTGTGAATGCTATAAATATCTAAGTTATGAATCTGTATCTATTTGTGCCTTTATTCGCCTCAGCGTCCCCTTTAATGTTTGTTTAATTCGCCTAATTATTGCATAGACCCTATTTGATAAAATATATCCTTAACTGTAGTATTCTTTGCAACTTGTCGAAAGGTTTATTTCATTAGTAAGATTTCATGACAGCGAAAACATTTATTTGCTCAGGCTTGAAAATATAAAATAAAAAAGACAGTATTTATACTTGAATAATAAAATAGGTATTTTTTTTTTAGAAGTGGGATCGATTCTGTTCGGGGAATTTATTCAATAAGTTAATAACGGTGGTCTAAATCCACACAGGTATTGTTTGTAGCTGTCATATTTGATTGCCTACGCGGAGTCGAAAATTGACAGGTCGAGCGTTAAATGAACCGTTTGTTTGCACAGGGAAGGCCCCAAAGTTTTGCTCAGTGCGTTACGTCAAAGCTTTCGCTCTCGGTTCGCTATCCACGTGTTACCAAGCGACACACCTACTCTGCATGTAGGCGTCGTATATCACACAGGTCGGAGCCCTGCGAAGATTACTTTGTAATTGACTCCAGTGCTCTGGTTGGTAGGTTGGTTGGCCAACCATGCCTCATCACGAAATGTTTGCACACGTGGCTGTTTGCTCGAAATATTGTTAACTCCCTGAAGGTGTGCGTCCGTTTCACTCCGAGCAGGAACAGCGTGTGTGTCCTAGTTCGTTTGAGACGATGGTCAGAAGAGGCACTTTGGTTTCCATGCAAATGGGCTTGGATAACCAATCAAAGACTTGCAAATGGTGGCGGTTGAGACAAGTGTCTCCTATCCCACGTGCAACACTCTCAATCTGAATTAGTGAATATTCACTTATTCACGCCGATGGATGGAGCAGTTTCAACGAACTGAATCAGTGAGAAACCACTGTGAAATCTGTGACTATTCACTGATTCCAAATATGTGACTATTCACTGATTCCGATAAAGAGTGCCAACATTGCACAAATTAATTAGTGAATGTCCACAGATTTTCCAGTAATTTTTCACTGATTCAATAAGTGAAAACTGTTCTTTGAAAACAACTGGAAAAAACAGGTGAATATTCACTGATTCACCTGTGAGATGTTGGCACGCTTGAAAGAAATCAGTGAATATTCACAATTTATACAGTGACTACTTTCACTGTTTCAAATTGTTGAAACTGCTTCACCCATCAGCGTGAATCAGTCAATATTCACTAACTCAGATTTAGAATGAAGTTGAATTTGAATCTTGTACCCGTATTGTTCTGCGGTTTTCAGAAAAAAATCTGGGTTTATGCTGTTGGGTATTACAGGAACTAAAGGCCTGACTTAAGAGTACTGTGTACTGGTTTGAAATTTCCGTGTTTGACACGCAGGAACAGTGGAGTGGTAAGAGCCATAGTACCACTCTCGACGGTAGACACATGGTCTCTATTCCCAGCGTGCTAAACTGGCGTGCAATGTTTTCATAGAACTCTTTTTCCTATGAAACGTTAAGCGGTGACCCTATAATTTTATTGTTGCATAGTATGAAGTTAAGACCAATGCACGCACCTCATGTTGCAATTTACAGATTCAACCTTTAAAAAAACGTTATTAGCCATTTACAGAGGCCCAAAAATCATGTTACTAACAAGCATACTGAATGTTCAAAAAGTGGCATACGTAGTTTCAAGTGGGTGGTATTTTCATAGATAACAACAATAAGAATAAGTTCGGCGGTTTCGCGTAAAAAAGTATTCGTGTAACACTCCACAACACTGTCCAACAGCTAAGTACACAGTCCTCTTAAGAGCGGTTGTAATTCACATCACGTATCAATGGACCCTTTCAACATGATTCCTTTATGCCATTTCTTACTGAGAACCGTTTACACAAAATATTTACTGTAATGGTAATCAAAATACACACGTACACTAGATACATAAATTTTGGCCTACAAATTTTGTATAGACTTACTATGACAATACTCAAGACTTAGTTAAGCAAATAGTTACTTTTCATGCCGTATTATTACTTCAAACAAACTGTGCATTTTCCTCCATAAACGTTGCAGCACTTATCACAATTGAGGACTTGACATTCATAAGGGGCTAAGTGCCAAAAGGTAAGTTTCGAGATAATGACGAAAACAGTATATTGCGACAAACAAATGAACAAGGAAATATCCAAATGCGTTCACATATTTATTACAATAGGAAAGTAGTAAATAGGAGCAATCGAAAAGTAACTAATACAAAATACTTATGAACATCAATATATATTTTACAATGGACTAGCATGTGTTGATGTTACTCCAACCATGTATTTGTGCTGATGTATGACGCGCATGAATATCACTAGGAGATAGCAGTTTAGGTATGTCGTTTACATTATGTTTTGGCACCTTTCTATGTACCTAACTCATTTTTTCGAAAATGGTACTTAGCCCCTTTTAAATGTTATGTCCTCAATTCTGTTTGGTAAGCAAAGAGATACGTTGGTAGAAGTATCTATCTGCTTCATTACTCTGTATGAAGTTATTTTTGGCTGGAGGTTATTTGTCTGTGTAAGACTAAATGAATTTGAACACGAATTTAGAGGACCTTTGTTTGCTTTAAGTAAATTCGGGGAGGTAAGTAAATAAATAGTTTTTTTCTGAGCTGAACAAAAAAAAAATATTATCATTATTTACCAACAGCATCTAGCTGAAAACCAAACAAATTACTGCTTCATCAGTTTAGTAACGTACAAACAAAAATTTGCATTGCAAGATATATCCTTAGCTATTTTGCCTACATTTTTCAAATTCTCCATACTTATGTGGTGGTGTGACTTGTTATTAAATAACAGCGTATATATAAACAATTATTTAGAATTTTTAGCAAAGTTGATAGTTCCAAAATTTATTAAATTGTGTCAAATTACTATTATTGCGTGCTTAGATGTGGCAATTGACTGCCAAATACCTTCCTGTTTTATTACAAGCTAGACTTGATACATTTCTAGTTTCTCTGGCTCGAGTTCCTACTCAGATACGTTTAATTCTACTACAAGGAATATGATGGTATTATTTGTGAACGTGTTTGGCGAAGTACACTTTCCACCTCTTGTTGCACTAAAATAGGAAAGGCTCACTTGTCTGTACTTATGGAGAGAACGTTAGGCAGAAAACATTGTCGAAGGAAAAGTTTTCCTCTTGAACTCCAGTATTCAAGTGAACTCTTACCAAAAGCAGTGCAACAAGCGCAAGAAAATTATCCCTTATGAAACTAGTGTCATTGAGTTTGCTAACATGTAGCACATTTAACTTTTACCCTACATGAACATACGTCTATTAGCTGTAAACAACACTCAGGAATTACGGCTGGAGAGTAATTTGACATGAAAAGATCCGAGCGTGGAGACATTAAGACTTTTGAGATGTGGTTCTGTTTACTTAATACCTTGGGAATAAGTGTACTTTTAACAGAGAAGTGTAACAATCACAGGCATAGGCCCAAAATAATATCTTCTTGACCTAAATCAGTCTGAGGCAGTAAAACCATGTGTTGGCCCATGTTGTAGCCTGTCTGTACTGATATATTTTTCATTGTGCTATATTTTGAAGGGTATAAAGGTACTGCAAAAACTGGTTAGCATATATGCTATTAATAAAATAACAAGAAAAAGAAAACATGGTTAGTACGAAGAACTTTTTTGGAGTCACATACCTATAATTGTTAGTATGGTAGTCTCACCCAAATAGAGGAGGGAACATGATTATACAAGATCACTCCACGAAAACCTGGAAAAACAAACAAGCAAAACAAGAAAATAGAAAGTGAACACCACATTGATGTGCTGTCTTGTTCGGCAGGAAGGAGAGACTGACAAACTTAGGACATAAATTCCTTCCACATATGCCTGAGAATTTACGTTATTTTTTATACGACAGACTACTTATATATCCTTTTTAATATTTCGAATTTCAATAGTTAGTGGGTTAAAACAAGAAACTGTAGGATGGTTAGCGCAAACTCATTCTCAGTGTTACGACTTCACATACAGCTCTTAGACAATGGCGGATTTGAGAAAGGATAAATTCTTGCCATGAGACCAGGGGAATCACGAGAAAATTACTGTCCTAGGAGTCTTCTCTAATCCGACAAATTGGCTCATCCCGTTAATTCCACCCCTTTCTTACCCGATCGTTTTGTCCCGCGAAGGAGGTTATGAAACGGGGCTTGGAAGGGTGGGATTTGAGAAGATGGCATGGAGGAGGGGAAGCGTTTGTTGTGCAATCTCCCCTATCCGCCCTCCTCCATTTTCCAGGCTCGAAGCGAACTAAAGTTTCCCACCCCCTCTCGTGGGGCATATTGTCCCCCGCTGGTGCAAGCGGCCATTTCTCAGTGGTTCAACCACCGAGACGAACCTTTTGTGGTCCAGAACAAAGCTTCTTCTCCCCTCCCAGCATCCCATGTCTTTTCGGGACCGCTCGCATCTTCGTGTTCACGGAATCTCTACCCTGCTCAAGTCTCAGAGGATTCAGCTCTGTTTCACCACTTTACTTTTTGCCCTTGGAATGTTACAGTATTGTTAACAGTAAACCTCGCGCCACAAGCTGTTGAGATTGTAGGTAACTTTAAGAATATCTGATATCTTTTAACTAAAATCCTTACTTTTATGCGTCAATGTGTAGTTTAAATATGATAAACTGTATTCATAACTGATTCACTGGTTTGCATGAAGTAATATTTCATCAAGCTTTATATTTAACTTTTTGTTTTAATATGCGGACACAAAGTAATTAATCATACAACTTTCGTTCGGTGCAATTATTTTTTAACAAATTAGTGGACTCCATTATTCAAGATATGAAAATACTGATATTGGAAACCATGTAAGCTTATCTTAAATGTGCATATTTATGAGAAGTTTTTATTTTATGCATTTTTTCCCGTATTGTCTTTGCATTAATCATACGGTTTAAATAATCTTCCGGAATTCTGATATAATCCATTAAAATTTGTTGCATGCGTCTTAAGTACTTAGAGTTATTTTAATATTCCAACCCAACTAAATACCAAAATTTTATTTCGATTTCATTGTTAAAAAGCCATTGAACATGTAAAACTGATTTAATTATTGCGTTTAAAACTAACCGGTCTTTATGTAACTTGAAACTATTCGTAAAACTCGCGTAGGTTTTGAATTTACTACTTTAGTTACATTTTTACGTAGATGACTATGGTAAGCATCTTTTACCTCAGGAGTATTTTCATGATGAAAATAAGAACTCTCTTCTTCAAGTTAAGGGTGTTCAAGAGCGATAAAGTCATAATTTTATATTCATTTGAAATAATGTTAGTTTTGTAGACGATACTTCCTCTTACGAAACAATTTTACCCGGCGTAGTTTTCTAATAACGGTGCGTCAAAGTCAAAATTTGCACGTTCTGCTGCCATGGAAATAGTAAAAATCAATTAACTTACGTGCGTGAAATAATTCACAGTGAAATACCATACTATAAACTACGGAATAACATTTGTGAAAAAATCTTACGAACTGTTCTTGTATTTTAAAAAATTGCTGAATTTCCAACTTTTTTGTACTTTAGCGATTTTTTTAAATTCAAAATATTACGTTGTAGGTTTTTTAAATGTTTTATTGCATAGCTCATGGGATGTAAGTTCACAGTGAACTATTTTGTTTAAGTAGGTCAGTGGTTTTCTCTATTTGCATGGCAGCGTAACAAGCAAATTTTGACTGTGACACCCCGTTACGAGAAAACTATGAGAGCTGAAATTGTTTCGTGAGAGTAAAATGTACTCACAAGTATCGTCTACAAAACGAAAAATATTTCATAAACACATAAAATTACGGTTTTATCGTACTTGAACACCTTTAATGTGGATGTATAACAGTGTCCCGAAATTACAGGATTATATGCACGCTTTCCAAATTTATACAAAACATTTAGCTTTAAAATTGTATTTCTATTCACCCCAGTGCTTCAAATCACCCCGTTTTACGGTACGTAACCACGAATTTCCACATATTTTATAAGATACGTGGTCAAAAGTATTGACTTTCAGTTACTGCGTTTCCATATCGTTTTGAAAACGAATTGAGTATTGAATCCCGACTAGGTAAGATGACTGTCTACACGAAAACTTTGGATCTGACAGAAATCGATTTTAGTTCGCTGGACAAATTTGCGAGTGTTTATGTTGGTACAATTGAAATTTACGTTGGCTGACACGAAATAAATACATACAACCATTTGTTTATTTTTCTTTCTGCTACATATACAACGTAAAATACTAAAGTAAATGAAATTGATACAAGAAAAGTATTGTTATACACGATTGTATGATAATTATTGTTCAATCTTTCATTTGCTAGAAAAATGGGAGCAAGATAAAAACCACAAATCATTGGGAAGGAGACTTTTCTTCCAGTATTAAGTATGCGAAACGTGGTTTATTTCAACAGTATTCGTTCTCTAATGATTTATAATCAAACTAACACGTCTTTTGTCGACCGCACATTCCTGCAAATGCCCAACATTAATTTTTACAATAACACGCACCCGTCAACAGAAAACCTGAAGACCTAAACTGCCGAGTATGTGTTTGTTTACATTCGATTCGTTTTCAGTACGATTCTCGTTTCCATGACATTATTCGCCCGATTCAATCGAATACGATCCCAATTTTGGTACAACGACCTTGAGACTCGAATAGATTTGAATACCGTTTTCATTGACTTTTTTTTTTTTTTTTTTAATCAATTTCAGAAAATCATGGAAACATAGTAAATGTGGTTTAGGTCGTATTAATATGCCATCTGTAAGGTGCGGCGAAATGCATATAAACAATGACGAGATTGTTATAGTGTGTGCGTTGGACACAGTGCAGTGCGCGTACACGTGTCTACAAAATAAAGACTGCTCGACAAACAATTCTGCCAACGTACATAGCAACGCCAGTTTACATTTCATTTCTCATCGAGATACGTATTGCTGAACGAAAGAATGGGTAAGAGAAGCAGAAAGAGAATTTAAATTGGCAATTCATAATATTTTATTTTTTTTTATAAAACACGTTGTTGGCTTTTCTCGGAAAATGTGTCCGTGTTATTCATACTACGCCGAAAACTAATCCATGAAACGTTATGAAGATTATTTCCTCGAATTAAAAATGTTTTTGCAAAATGTTAAAAAAATTAAAAAATTTATTAATTTACAAAAGAAGAATAAACTATTGGAAAAACACATGCAGTGAGTGTGAGAGTAACAATATTCACTTCATAAAATGATTTTCCCACTCATCCGCCCACCCCAACACTATTATGATTTGAAAAAAACATTACAAATATCTTGTATAGTAGTATACCTGTACGTTAACATTGCTATATAACCCCTTTTTTAAAACAGAAATCATTGCAGAAAACCGATTAGTAAAATTTAGCATCTATTATCTCCCACCCTTAAGGTTTTCAAATTTTCGGTGTGTATATATACATATATATATACACACAGTATATACACACACACACACACACACACACATATATATATATATATATATATATATATATATATATATATATATATATATATATATATATATATATATACACATCATTAGACACTTTTTATGCATAAACGTTTTGGCGCGACTCACTCGGCAATAACTAGTTACTACTTTCGCTATTATTCTTTGGTAAATTGCATTGTTTCCTTGTGAGGTGACGTTACTCATCCTGCTGCATTAGGGTATGTAGGCGCAAAGCGACAGATTAAATAATGTTCGCGAATCTTCACGATAAACTCTCAAGTACGTACAAAATTCAATTGAAAACACAATTCCACATCCAATTTCAAATCCACTCATTTCCAAATCTCAACCAGTGTGGATTCAACTAAAAATCGAGAAGTTTGATTAAAATTTCACGAAGTTAAGAGGTACTTCGAGTAAGTTTTTGAAGGAAGAAAATGGAATTTGATTTCAAATTTATTGAAAAGTTGGGAACTTAAGCTAATTTTTATTGGTGCAAAATTATATTAGCCCAGAATTTGTGATTGTTTGAAAACTGGGATTTTTTTTAATTGCTTATATTCAAATTTAGTGGTAATTGGTAAGTTACTGAACTGGTGTGCCATCTTCTCGCCGACAACTTTCAGTGGTGACGCTATCATTTTATGACGTAATATTAAACATAAATGTGTTGTTCACGTCTAAACCTTTTAAAAGAATTTACCCTAAGATTTGCAGAACTTAAAGAGACCGCAAAATGTCCATTTTATACATTTTCGACCGCTATAAAATATACTGTAATGTTTTTTGGTGACCTTGAAATGAGTACACACATAATTGCTCTTTTTTAAATTCTATTCCAAAGCAGATATTGCTCATGTGCGATGAGAAATTTCCGAATAATCTGTTAACGGCCGAAGCTCTGCATACCGTTAGGCTCCCTGGGCAGACGGCCCCCTTAGTAATTGAAAAATAACGTTAGGTAGGAAATAGACAACGTGTTGACATTTAGTTTAAGATCGTACTTGTTTATATATCATAACTGTTTTGATAACGGTCAGCTAAAGTGAAGTTTATTAAACAATTCTGTTATGTAATGCTTTAATTCATTACTGGCTCTGAATTTTAAAATTAATTCTTAAAAATTTGTAACAAGTTAGCAAAAACAAAGTCAGTAAATCCAGAAGTCTAGAAACCACCCCAATAAGGATGAGGTCTACAGCCATTTTCTTCACCAAGTTTTCGTTTTTATATTTGTACCAGATTAAGTTCTCTTTTTAAGACACAAAATGTGACTAAATTTTGCTCTAATTGTATTTTTATCTCTCATAGTTTCTGCGTAATGACTCGTTAAAGCCGAAATTTGCATGTTTCCGTTTTAAGGACGACACTAAAACCAAGCCATTTACCTATGTGAAAAAGTTCACAGTGAATAACGAAGTTGTAGGCTACAAAAATTCAACTAAAATATTATTGTATTTAAAAAAAGTTATAGAGTTTTTTAATTTTTATTTTAAATGTCGGCATTTTAGTTTAAATACAAAAATATTTTATTCTTTGTTTTTATGTACATGAAACTGGATACTGCGACGTCTTTGTCCGCTGTGCATTTTTTTCAGTTTGGTATATCGGTTGGTTTTAGTGTAGTCCTTAAAACGGGGACATGTAAATTTTGACTTTAACAAGCCATTACGCAAAAACTATGAGAGATAAAAAAATTTCGTAAGAGCAAAATTTAGTCACATTTTCTGTCTGGAATAAGAAATAAAACCTGGTATATATAAAAATTAAAAAAAAAAAAAAAACATGGTGATGAAAATTGTTGTACACCGCGCCCTGTTCACACCGTAATGCGCTAGTTGAATCCTAGAAAATCTCCTCAGATCTTGAATCAGTATCCTTCCGAAGAGAAATTCAAATAAAAATCATGTTATACGTCAGACAAAATAAATAATTACGGCAAAACACGTCGCATCACAAACATCAAACTTGCATAGCGGTATCGTCAACAAGCTTTGATCATAATATCTTGTTATATCTGTGCTCGGGTGCTCAAAAATTGCGACTATAGTAAGTTGTTTAATCCTTAAGTACTGCCAACTAAGTAAAAACAAGTGCAAAAATATCAACTATTAAGTTACCAATTCAACCGTAAATAATCGCTGAGTATTAAAAACAAATTAACGTTCAAACTGAACAATATAAGTTAGAGTTGACAAAAAACACGTCTTATTGTTCTAAAAGTGCTTAAAAATTTATTTTTTAAAATTAATATTATATACTTTATTTTCTCCTGTCACGGAAAAATATAATCTTCACACAGATATGTTATTAAAGAAAAGCTTACCTGAAATAGTAATGTGGAATCTTTACTTAAATACTGTCTCAAATATTTGAATCCTCGAATCCCAGTGATTCACAGTGCATAACAATGTTGTATGCTATGATTTGACATGTTTAAAAACAAATTACAAATGCTGAATTTTTAAATGAAATTTGGAAAATTTCAAAAATTGTTTAAAAATACAAATATGTATATTTTTTGTTTTTATATGTGTCAAATTACAGCTTACAACACTGTTATACACACAGTGAAATTTTTCGGTTCGGTATGTCGGTTGGTTTTAGTAGCGTACATAATACCGTAAAGTGCAAATTTTGACGTCTACAACTCATTGCACAAAAGCTATGATAAATACAAAAATGTCTTAAGAGAATGATTTAATCACAAATTATGTCTAAAATAAGAAAAAAACTGATACAAATATTAAAATAAAAAATATGACGTCGGAAACTGAGATGAAACGCGTCCTTCGGGCCTAAACCTTTCTGTTGATGTAACAAAATCAGCCAGGCAACCATATATTTGGTTGATTCAACGTTTAAAGGGTTGTTTCGCTACATACGAACATAATACGGTTGACTCAACCAAACCTTTTTCTGTGTGTACTCACTTCACCAAAACAACTAGCACGATTCTTCGAAAATACATAAAAATACCGGTTACCCTTGTGTGCGAAAATAATTTCCCAAATATATTCAAAGCTGATTTAATTGAAGACTCTTTCTTTCACGGAAAATGAAAATGCTGAAAAATTTTCCCTCGATACGCTGCAGGCATTAAGGAGAATGGCGGAAGGGAAACAAAACATCCATCTACGAGTAGATGCTGAGTGCCTGCTAGCATTATAGCACAATCCACCTTACATCTTGGGAATGTATCCATCCGCGATCCATCCATAGAAGAGAAAGAGGAGCCGAGGGTGTAGGCGTGAAGAGAGCAGCTCTTATTTCATTACGCCACCGCAGTGTTCATTTTCGCTTTCTCCCAAGGGCATTTCCTCAGCCTGCGAGTGCCTGAAGGGCACGGAGACTTAACCCTTTCTGACCACTTACCATCTTCCACCCCCCCCCCCTTTTTTTTCCCCTCCCTTGAGCACTTGGTTGTTTTCAGTCCATGCAGCCGAAGGCGCTGTATACACAGCGTGGTGTTTGTTGAGGACCTGTTCTGTCTCTTTCTCTCTGCCAGTCGACCCACATACACCGACATCTCATCCTTACTTCTACGTTGTTGTGTTTGATGCGTAAAAATGCAACCTTTAACCATCGCGAAGATTAAATTACTATCATCTCCTCTTTCACTTTCTAATTGGATGGAGTTATGCAGAGCTGAACCAGTTCACAAAGTAATTTAATTTGAGATAATCATACTAAGAAGAAGGTACAAAGTATATCTTAGAAAAAGAATAAATACTAAATTATAATATATGAATAAAAATTATATGCCAGAAAAAGTGGTTTCTACAAGGTTTATATGGACACAGTAGACTTTGACCTTGAATTTCTCAGCTCCAGTAATTTTTAGATTGGTTCTATTCTACGTAACTCCATCCAATTGATGTTTAAATACATTCGACAGTGTTGAGTTTCTTGCGAATCGTATTGTCTAGATACACACGTGGGAGTTATCAGTGATCTCATTCTGTAATAAAAAGTAAATAAATATTATTCATTAACGAAGGGTTGAATATATATATATATATATATATATATATATATATATATATATATATATATATATATATATATATATATATATATATATATATATAATTTAAGCTGTTTGAATTTAACTTTATTATTATTATTATTAGTTAGTGTAGAGAGTGTGTTAAAGAGCTTGTTCCTTAGTTTTATGCCGGACTGGTGGCAATAACTGAAATATTTATAACCAAAAAATTTGAAAAAAAAAAAAAAATGTGTGACAATTTCAGTCACACGATGCACAATACTGTGGGCATGTTTTTTTTTAAATAATGTACAATTAGTTAGCAAAACATATTTTGCTTTATTTTGGCTTATTTTCACGACGAAATCGAAAACACCGTTCAATACATTGCTACAAAAATTCAGCTACAAATTATGACATATTAGTGTTAAAACTGTGGAGCACAAAGGTTGATACGAGTATTAAGTAGCAATAAAAAATATTTTCGAAATCACTGCAAAATTAAAGAACAAGCCATTAACGCATACACATCATAACTCAGAAAGTCAGCCAAAGCTGTAAAGTGTTCTTTCCATAAAAAAATAGTTTTGAAAGATGTAAATACCAACCATTTAACTAACGAAGATTTAATGTTTAGATTTTAAGGTTATCTTTAGTTTTCTGTGAAGTGCGAAAAATACTGAAATGAAAGC
Source organism: Medauroidea extradentata (assembly GCA_003012365.1). Lineage (NCBI taxonomy): Eukaryota > Metazoa > Arthropoda > Insecta > Phasmatodea > Phasmatidae > Medauroidea > Medauroidea extradentata. The sequence continues at coordinate 78,419 of PNEQ01006575.1, forward strand.
GCACACTTTTAACGTGTTTCTGTTTTTTCTTAACAAATTACTAGTTGGTATGAAGATCGATTTTATTTTAATCTGAAAACATCTTTTAGATAACTTTTAAAATAATTACCTTTAAAATAATTTATTATGCTTCTTAGAGTAAGGTTTCGAGCTATACCAAAGAAGAATGTTTTTGTTATTATCCATCTTTTTTCATATTGGGAATCTGGTTCTATATTTGGGTCCATCTTTTGTGTCTGGATATTATGTCGATATTCGACTGAATTCTATGTCTAGAATTATTTGCTGTCTAAGATAAAAATCATATAATAAATAAACTGACAGCATTCCTCTGGGATTGCTTTTCTTCTATTTTTATGTGTGTTTTATATTTCTTTTTTCTTGTATGCTTTCGTACTTTGTCATTCAGCACTGGTTTGATCAGCAAAACATGAGCAATGGCGTATGTCCACAAACCAATAAATTCTAACTGTGAACATCCCATTGCAACAAACATTTAAAAATCTTTCCAACTCGAAGCGAAGGAACAGCGAAAAAAAAACTGGAATAGTGTTGGCTATGACATTTTGAATCCTGTTTGACCTAGCGCCTACTTAAAATTGTTACTGAACATTTTCCAGAGCAATATTTTGTGATTTCCACTATCGTAGTTGAGAATGACGTTAGAAAGTTCGAAGTTGTAGCCATTTGCAAATTCTTTGCAGTTATGACGTCAGCCATAAATCGACTGACTGACTAACATATCAAACTGCAGCCCAGACTGTTGGACCTGGAAATGTGAAACTTTTGATGTGGGTCGTAGGCGAGCACTAAGTAGCTTTTTATTTTCGAAATTGGTTCTCAAGTGGAATGATAATGGGTTGAATGTTTTTTTCTAAGATATGTCTACAATCGAACCCGACGACCTATCGTCGTTTGGTCAACCAGAAAAAATTCACATTAGTCCATTTTAGATTTACTGGAAATTCAACCTTTAAGGGGATGAAAATACCTTAAATGTTTTTACTATTGACTATAGATATTTATAGAATATTTAGGGATATAGAGTTGCATTCCGATTAAAAATATTGTTTATGGAAACATCCAAAAAATTTTCTAAGTTTTTTTTTTTTAATTTGACTGCCGAGGAGCAAAAAGGGGAGAATGTGTTTATATGAATAGTCTGTAAAACTAGAAGCCAATAAGCTATCATCTTGATTTTAAAATCAATTAAACGCATACAAAAAGTGTAAGATGGGACTTAAAGACGTTTCGAAATTATTTAATTAAGTGGGTGAAAATAAGTGAAATATATTTTCGATTATTCTTACGTATCTATCGAAAATGTCGAGATGTCAAAAAGATGTTTGCTACATAATTATGTGTACCTAACGACATATTTTCAAAATTCGACTCCAAAGAGGTAACAAAGGGTAAAAAGTGTTTTCTACTCGTGATCTATGTACAGGAATATTTAGATACCACTAAACTTTTAGATATAAACGCGATTTTCTTAAAATTACGCTTTTTTAAGTACGTGAAATGTTATTGCTCAATTTTTCGAAATTTGAAACCCGGTAGGGTGAAAATTGGTGAAACGGTATTAAAGGTGATTTCAATTAATCGTCTTTGCCTCTCGAATCCAAAGGACTATTGTCACGACTTCCACTTGAATGAAACCGCCCATACAATAGATTTAACTCTCCACAAAGTTTTTTTTTTTTTTTTTTCGAGTTGTAAGGGGGCGAAAATATTTGGAACGTGGTGTTTAACTCGTCGAGATATACAGATTTTTTTTCACTTTAGGATGACGAATACGTAAATTTTCATAAATGCATTTCAGGACAATAATTCTAACAATAATTACTGTGAAGGGATGAAAATATTTTCAAATAAATCGTCGATTTTATTTCTACTCAGTGGGTTATCGCTGTGATGTTCACGATACTTAATACAATTGTTTAACAGGCGACGTTAAGATTTTGCGAAATTCGATCACTAAAGGGACTAAAAGACGTCAAATTTGTTTTCGCCTAAATAGTTGAAATATCGAGATTTTACTTGTTTTCTAGTGATGCTCACGTAAATATGAAAAATAATTATAATAGATTTTATTCTGATAAAATGACTCTCAATTTCTAGGGGAGCAATAAAAAACAGGTACGGCTCAAAAATATAATTTATAGCAATTATATTGCTGCAAATTGTTTAACAACCTCTCTCTGCCCTGTGGTTTAATATTTAATTTGTTTCTAATTAACTTCGACGGTAGGTATTTAGGACGCAGTCATCAATGATTGTGCTCGATGTAAATGAGTAATCAAACCACGTAACCGGCTGCTCATACCACCTGAATTCTCTCTCATATTCACGGTCTGGTTTGCTAAGACGGTACATTTGGTCCCGGAACAATCGTTAAGGGCATTCAAGTGGGAGGAATACATAATTTTATATTTGTATGGCATTGTGTTAGTTTAGTAATCTTTACTTGGAAAAATAATTTCCTGTTACAAGAAAAATGAAGGTAAACAAGATTTCCCGTAATGGCATTTTAAAGTCCAAATTTGCATGTATTTCTTCAACACACACAGCGAAAACTAATAAATGTAATGAAATGAAATAATTCATATTGAAACTAGAGGTCGTCTATTACGGCTTGAAGTATAAAAAATCATATTACAAAAATCGTTGTATTAAAATATTGTTGTAAAGAAGCAAAATGATTCCAAATTCCAAATTTTTCAAAAAATTGAACACACTTAAGTAAGAGTGGCAGTTTTTCACACACACACACACACACACACACACACACGCCAACACACACACACACCAACACATGGGCAGCTATAGCTGCAGAACAAGCTGCAGAGTAAGCTCAACATATGCCTTGGTTATCCTAATAATTGATGATGAGCTACATTGACGTACGAAGATCCTCAACTGATGTAAATACGTGTTATGCACGGCGGGGCGTGAAGTAGATGGGCTGCTAGCCTATACTAAACGAATGTTTGTTTGTCTTCCACGTAGTCTAATCAGTCATCATATTTCAACGAAAATTTATTTAACTGTACGTACACTCACAAAGAATTCAGCAAAAATAAAATTGGAAAATAAAAGAGCAAAATGAGGAAGAGGAACATAATAGGGCTACCCAAAAACTTTGTAAAAATAAACTTTGTGTTGGGGGTGGGGGAGGTGGGGAGCTGGGAAGCAAACAAGAGTAAAAAGGCAAAACGGGATATTAAAACAATTTAGTGAGAACAAATATTGGTGAGTGGTGTTTGCGTCCGCCAAGGTAACGGCAAAAAAATAATTTTATTTTTGGATGGACCGGGCTTAAAAAAGGGTACAGGCCAGAACGGGATATCCCCCAAAATTAAGTGAAAAAAAAATCGATGAGTTGTGTGTGCGCCTGCGAAGGTTTCTACTAAAACGAATTATACTTTCTGGTAGCCAAAAAAATTAAGTTAAACAATTTTCCTTTTCAAAATATTTTTAAAACGGTCATAATGACACTTAACGTCTTTTTAACCATTTAAAACTTTCTAATTTCTTTGTTTAAAAAACAATTGGCTATTGCGTTTAATTGAAAACCCCTCTATTGAAGTCGCGGTAGCTAGCTAGTCTTTCCTTAAACTGACAATAATTTTACTCCGAAATTTGACAATACAATGTATTGTGTACAAATATATAAATATTATTAATTTTAAGCATCAACGCTCTGAATAACGTTTGATCAATTAGGAGCAAGTAGTTTTTGCTTTTATTAAAATAAATAAAATAGTTTTTTTTTCAGGATAGCATTGCTTCCTCCGTGTTCACTTTAAAAACAAATTAAAAACACGTTTTCGACTAACTTTTTCACAAACTACCTCCAAGTAAAATTATTTTTAAATAATAAAAAATGCTGTACGTTTCATAGCAGGCATGAAGTGCCCATATAAAAAAACTGATCATTAAATACGATGGCCTTTGCGGAATATTAAAATTTTATGTTATGAAAATGATAGTAATTTCAATAAATAATTGCTGTTAATTATAAATGGAACATTAAGTACGAGAGCTGAGTGAGATTTCACCTCAAGTCAAATTGTAACCCAGACGACACCGCTGCATGTGAATTTCCCTGACATGAAAAGTCGTTGCTCTGTCTATCTCTCTACCTAGCCACGATCTCACATTCCCACGGAAGACCTATGACTTCTGACAAGGGCAGCAATTTAATTGGAAACTGCACGTTCAGACTGTGCCAGCTGAATCCTTCCCTGTCTGGCGGGAATTTCAACTGGTTTAGGAGGTGGTTCAATACTACTCTTGACATTACAGGACAAGCGATGCATTTTATACTCTTTAGGACCGCGAACAATTTACAGCGTTTAAAGTAATCACTAAACCAGGCTCCTTTTAATTCAGAGCTGCAGTAATACCTACCAACACTGTACTCTGCATAAACCGACGTTATATTCGTCCAAGCAATTCGTGTACTATGCGCCGTACACTACTGTAAGTTATTCGGAATAAAGTGAGCACTAAACATTTGACCTTTGAAAAATATTACTAGCCGTTACTGCATATAATTTAACATTAACTATAGTTCTCTTACTGTTTGTACGGTTGGCAGCGAAATCACGCTATATAGTTCCATTTATTTTCCTGTTTAAATATAAGAATTCAGAAACAAACTCAACCGAAATTGATATAATTGTATTTTATGTAAATAAAAAACTTTTTTTAAAGAAGTTTATCCATTTATACTGACTGCATAATTTATCTCACACGCGCAAACATCAAGTGACATGTCCAGAGAGGTTAGACATTTCCCGTCGTTAGCTATTATGCGTGGAAATATACTAGTTAGCAGAAAATAGACATTCAGCAGTGCTTTTCTGAGTGATCACTATGTCAAAAACCGTCTATAGTAGACTTCCAACAAATGAAGTCCAAAGAGAACTGTTCTCTAATAAAATATTCTTAACATTGGTAATGTGGTTTTCATATACAGTAATTGTGTTCTAATGTCGCGGTGGTATAGTGGTTAGGTCACTAGCCTCCCAAAAATGAGATGCGAGTTAGGTTACCATTATGGAAATTTGTTTTCTGGTTCGATTCCTTGATCCTCATGGATTCATCTGGACAGACTCCAGGAACTGTGCCAATTTTGAACTTATCCCCCAAACTCTTTAGTTCTATTGTCAGTAGCTTTAGCTTCTTTCTGCGAGAAGTAGGCGAAGGTCACACACAGATTGCCTTTTTACAGGAGTAGATTTCAATGTGATCTCCTTGTGGAATGCTGTCATTTTCAAACTAGCCACAACATTCTTACCTTTGCATTCTTCTGTCGCCTCGTAAAGAGGACCAGCTTTATCTCCTCCTAATACGTCTGCAGCACTTGCTCGTCTAACTCCTGCAGCTCTGGCAACGGTTTTTCCAACTTGCTGAATAAGAATCCTATATTTTCTTCGTCAGGTTCAGATTCACTTAGCTGGGCTCATGGAAATTTTAATTCATTTGTAAACGATACAGTTATCGGTTTTCTTTACCTCCCTAGACTTCCCATTGTCTGGTGACTTATTACACAGCTAACACTTCCGTGACAAAACTCAGCGTTAAAATCACGTCAGAGTCACCATAAAATGTTGGCTTCAGACCAGAAACTACAGCACTGGTAAATTTAATGTCTTTAAAATAATCTCACAACGTATTTATCTTCCTTCGTGCAAGCAAGTCACCACTTCATGTTTATTATTTTTTACACCCACGGCGGAAAAAAAATTCTTTTATATTAAACCAATATTACCAAATGTGCCAGTATGCATATCTCTGTGACAAAGTATGTGATATATATATATATATATATATATATAATGTCTGTCCAGAAACAAACACGTAATAAACACACTAAGCTATTCCTGGGCTTAATTGGAGACGAACATGTAAATTGTCACACTGTGACATTTTGCGCGCAACAATAAGGCGACATAGCACTGTAGTTAGTCCCCTTTTGCGCTACACAGACATCTTACTTATCTTACTAACTCTGTACTAACTTGCATATCGTCGTTGCCGGTGAAAAACGTCCTATGTGCAAAATTCAAAAATTTTCAGGAAAAAAAAAACAAGTTCACATATTATTATTAGTGTTTGGGGTATTATCTATCACAGAACTACATACACACACTTCATTTTTTTATTCTGTACACTTAAGTACAATTCGTACACGAATTTTATTACGAAGTCTCTTTTAATACAACCGATGTTACGTAGGAGGTTTTTCACAGGCAACGACGATAATATGGGTGCAAGATAAAATTGCGAGCAGTCACAGTGAGATTCTACTTTTACTCGACCTAACATGCGTTAAATATACCTGACATGGGACTTCCGTGCAGTGTCGTCGTAAATTTTTCCACTCTTGACATTGTCTCCCGGGGAAAAAAAAATGTGTCAGCACACAGAAACAATAAACTGTAATTTATTTTACAATCGTACGTTCGTTCTCGGAGAAAAAAAAAACAAAATTACACTCTTGCAGCTTCAAATTTCCCGTGGATTGTTGTTGCTACTACACAAAAAATGTGTTTGGCATCAGTAGACTATGCATCAATTTTAACTTATAAGTAAAACACGCTGCTCGTTTTTCGGATTTACAAAAGTATATTAGCCTAATAAACGCAAGGTTCATAATCACATGATATTGGTGAAAATATTTTTTATAATTAAATTATTCAAACGATGTCTGACAACTGAAATAATTTTTCAGAAAATATTTGAGTTGGGAGAAAATTAAATTTCTTGATGTAAACATTTTGTTACCATAGCAATTTACAAAGGCAGCATTCCTGATTTGATTGACCCAACAAAATTTGAGGTTAATTTGGCAAAGTATTTCCGCCTGACAAAGTATTGGTTTGATGCAGATATAATGATTGCTTTGGAAGGAAACAAATTTTGCCTATATTTTATGCTCTATCCAAGAACTGATGCTTGTGCATGCCATCGTTTGTCATTACACTTCTAGAATCATTTCGCAATTTCTGTGACCATTAGCATTTTAAGCTTAACTAACAATTGTAGTTAGTGATTGTTCATTCACCTACAAACAACTCCGGTAAAACAATTTCTACAAGACCAACAGCAACGTAATTTTTTATTGTCAACAAAAATATTTATTTAGCCTCATACAAACAAATCATTTCGTTCAGGCAAGCAGGTTTTGTCAGAATATAACTGTATTCCCGCACTAGTTGGCATAGTTAGATTTTTTTTTAATTTGACATTTTTTGTGTTTTTTATTTTTTATGCATGTTAAAAGGGGTCGACAAGATTGCCGTTTGTATTCGATTCCAAACTCGTTTGGTTTTTGATACACTACCATCTGCTGTTTGTAATTTGACAGTGGAAATTAAATGAAGAGACATTTAACGTAGTAGCTCACAAGTTCGTCATTCGCTTCTATTTATACTCATTACTCTTTCAAAAAATGTTAAATTGACAAGATTCTATAATGAAAGTTAGTGGTCGGCCAGTGAGATCGACATAATTTTAGCAAAATATATACTCATTTAAGCATTTAGAGTTCCTGGAGCTGTTTATAGTTGACAAAGATGCAAGAGTTTTAAAAATTTTTGGCGGGTCATAAACGGTAGGTTTCTTGCTGCTGTACGCTGTGACGCTAAAATTACATATAGTTAATTTGAGCTTTAATTCGAAACTGTATGTAATAATTCAGTATAACATGATTTATACACTGAGTTTAAAAGACTTATTGAAAGTGCTTTTCTTAGAAAAAAAATTTTAACACAAAAATTTTCAGCGACTGTAATTTTAGTTGTATGAAAATTATTAAAATTTTTTAATGTAATAGTAACAGTTCAGTTTTTATTTTTGCTGTGAACTTATTCTTTTCTTTGTACAAAACATCCGGTTAAAATTTTATTAAAGAATAATTTATCCCCGGGAAATGATGCTAACCAGTGTATGTAGTAAAGAAAATACAACGAAGTCTTATATGTGGGAAATTAAACTACATGACTGAAGTTCTCAAAATACAAACTTCTCAGGATTTAGTTAAATATTCACTTGTTCGTGTCTGAAGTTATGTCACGCGTCTCTCGGGTTCACATAACGAACCAAAATGACGACCTCAGAGTGCGAGTTTATATTCTATGTAAACCACGTCCCCTATCGTCGGATATCTTTGAGAACTTTGTTCAGAGTCAGAATTACCCCTCACTTGTATCCATTTGTCACAGATAGCTGCTGCCGTTAACTTATGCCTTTCAAAGCCTTCGTTAACTTTCGTCTTTATTAACTGTGTCTGGGTATGACACGAAATGTTTCCTTATCATCGGGGACTGAATACAAATACACTCATTTACCATCGTACACTACTGAGTCATTTGAACACGCGCTCGGTTGCATATATACATATTACTGAAACAACGTGTTCGAATTGTCAGATGGATTCTATATAAAAACACTGAATTTGTATTTAAAATTGCAATATCATACTTCTTTGAGCTACACATTAATAATACGTAAGCAATATTAATGGCAGTTGATATTTGCAAATAGACATAATATTTTAATGAATATTTCATATAAAGGGCATAACTAATAATTTTAGTTCCTCATTATGAAGTGGAACACTACGCTAATGCAGATATCAAGACAATCTCGTATTGCATGTTAAAATTCTTACAATATTCCGATTGTATTAAAAAATTTCAAATAATATATTTTGTAAACAGTGCACTTTACCATGAGTTTATTTTTAATATAATACAATATATTCAACTTTTAGCTTATATGTATAAGTTTGCTTTGTAAGAAGTTCGCGTTATAATTTTCTCAGTTGGTTTATGTTTCTCTTTGCATATGATTCGTAATTCAATTTGTTCTAAGAAGGCTGTTAAATTTTAGTTCTAACGCTGTACTCAGCCAGAATCCAATTGTGAGTATGCCAGAAACAGTCATTTGGCTGTGGCTTACTTCAGAGCTTTAATTTTCAAGCACCTATGCGATCAGTGACAATCCAGTCAAACTATAGGCCGAAAATATAGACCTCTTTCGAATGACAACCAACCTCTAACCAATGCTTTCTCTATGGGGATAGCAGTGTGTTGTCATTCGAAAGAGGTTTATAATACCGGCCCTAAACCTCTGAACTGATAATAGTGAATACGCCATAGATAGTATCCTGGAACGTGAAGAAAGAAATAGGCTGCTTTTTTCCTGTATAGTAAAAAAGAAAGAAAATAGAGAGAGATTTTTCTCAGCGAAGTAAAAAATTATTTCTACTACGATGCTATGACTAAACTGTTTCGTATCTGTAAGAACAATGTATGACGGAAATATCAGTCTTAAATGATTTCACAAAAATCTTCCTCGACATTTTATTTGTTGTATATGTTTAATTTGAGGGCGGCAAAAGCAGATAACGGGCCGGGGGTGGGGACAGGGAAAATTGGGTACAAAAATGTTGCGATGCAAATTTTTTGTAGGTTTTTATGGATTCGTCCATCTACGTTTCTGACAAGACAATCTATACTGAAGTAAAGAAGGGACAGAAGCGAGATCGGGGTACCCAAAAATTTTAGCGTTGGAACTTAAGTGAGTTGTGTGAGTGTCCGCGTAGGTTTCTGGTACGCAAATTTATATATCATATGTATAATTACGTGAACAAAGTGGAACGCAATAAATAAATAAATATATGTATATATAAATGTATCTGTGAATATAATGCAATAACAACCAATGTCAGTATACTATATATGTCATAATCAGGCATTCTATGATCAACACACTTACGACACATTGACGATGATTGTTCTTGCACTAAGCCACAAACATAAGTTATTTCTTAACAGAGATGTGGGGATATCATGTTATGAAAATGAAGTAACAGAAGAGTTCAAGGTTCCAAAATATTGAAGATTCCTGAGAAGTAAAACTTGTCAACGGCAACGTCTGCCGAGTCTCTCGTGAAACATCAATGATCAACCCAGTCCGAAAAATTCAGATCGCCATAATATGAAGAAATTCAAAATTTCTGTAAAAATTCACAACTGGGCAGCAAAAGAATTTTTTTCAACGTCTGTTAACGCTATATTGATAGTGTTACTACTCCCAGCGTTTTATGATTTTATTGTGACGCTGTTACTTTACACTCATTGGCAAAGTTTAATGACGATCAACTCTTATGCTCAATGACACACTGCCAATATCCATAGAGCAGAGCCACAGATGTGCTGCATTGAAACCAAATTGTGCAAAAATTCTTTGCACCGAAAATGTGTGGCTTGATGTAACGAATATTTCAGTTTTTAAACTCTAAGTCTCGCCTGTTACATTGTTCAAAACATATTGACACTGTAGAAAATAATCTCTTCTACGTATTCATAGTGTGAATAAACACTTTTCTTGGAACACATCCAGGGTTTAAAGTAACGAAGACTAGCAAACATCACGGAATTGAAGTTATACGTATAAAACTACTGCATTAAAGGATTCTTAAGTTGATATTAATATTTTATGTTTTACTAAGATTCACTGTTTTTAAAAAAACAATACTATAATTCTTCGACAAAAGAGTTACGATTTTAGTTCACCCTAATTTTTGTGATGTGTCAAACACCAGCATGCATTTATATTTCGATAGCTTTATAGTGGCTGGTTATGCCCATACTTTCCACCAAACATCATTACTAACATTAGTAAACCACAAAAGAAGCACCAGCGGTGGTGTATGAAAAAAAAACTTCCTTTAGTGGACGGTAAAAACGCCACAAATAATGTGAAATTGTAATGAGACTTGTACGCTTCTTCCTGTTCACTGAAGTGATAAGAAGGGTGCAGTTACATGTTAATATAACAAGATGTGTGCCGTATTAAATGCCCACTAAACGATACAAGAAAGACACCAGTCTCAATGGGAAATAATTAGACTTATGCCCTTCTTACCGCCCACTAAATATATACTGTTTGTGTGTATCAGATTTTCCTATAGATGGAAAAGTATTTTTAAGGAATCCTCTGACAAAACAGTAACACTGCCGTCTGCCTGGGGTGTTTGTTTACCTCCAACCCTACGTAGCTGGTGATGTACGAAAATACACAAGGCCGCCAACGGCCGTAGTTACCCGCATGCAGGGTTCCACGATCCCTGAAGTTTTTCCTTCTGTCGTCGCGTGGTATTAGAGACCGAAAAAATTCGCGGGTTCACTGAGCTGTAAGCTAGCTTCCAAGAAAATGTGTGAAATCGTGCAAAAAGCAGTTGTTTATTAGATGTTCGCTGACACAGTGAAATGAGCCTGTGTTCAACTATAGTTCTATTGCTTCCTCAGCTACTTCCAGTAAGTGTCGAGCAAGTCAACGGCCAATTGTGAATGTGATACGGACATATGCTTGCTGGAATTCTAGCTTGCGCCTGTAAGAAAACGTGCATTTTTCGGATCTCTACATACTATTAAAAACAAGCTGTTTCCCACGATTTCGTTCACGAGATCCTTCAGTTTAATTCGATAATATATTAAGTACGAGTTGTCGATATGCGTTGCAGGCCCTCTAAAAATAGTTTTAGTGCTTTATATCCGTTTACGAAAATTTATTTGTATTCACTGTATATATTCCCGTCTTGTGCGTATACTAATTAATCAGGTTTTCCGACGCGTCAGCAAACGACATAAAGCTGGTCGTGTGAGAAGCGTAGATTTTTCAAATTTACTACTTATACCAACTCACCACAGAAAAATCGCAATCGAATGAATTATGTAGAAACGCGTACATTACAAGTAAACAAACAGGCAAACGGTTATTAGAAAGGCATGACTTCAAACCACAAAAATTATAAAAAGGGAAAATTTAAATTTTATAAACGTCAGTATAATAATATCCAAGACGTAATAATAAGGGAATTAAAATAATTATACATATTTTTTGTAAACAGTTATACTTCTGCACGAGTAGTTCTCGGCTAGTACAATTATTCAAAACTAAGCTGTCCGGATTTATGAATTTGGGTTGATATAGAATTCTAGATGCTAATATATTGATAATTTAAAAAACAGAAGTTTTTAAATTTTTATAGATTTTGTGGATTTATGCCCTTATTTTTCTAAAAAAAAAAAAAAAAAAAAAAAAAACTTTATTAATATTTTACTCGAAAACATAGCATACCTACTACTGACTATTGCTGTATAAATAGACGTCCACGACTAACATATCTACACCGCAAAAAATGTCCCAACGAATTATGATGAGTAGTTCAGATTTTAGCATCGACAGAGTGTCCCAGCCATTCGCTCAATGTCATGCCTTTCAATTACTCTTCAAACATTAATTTACTGACTATGAATCATAGCTGTAAATCTTCTCGCAAAACTCCGTGACTCTGCCTATTGTTGATGATATTACAAGGAATTGGGCGTCTGCGCAATAATAGGCCCAGGAAAACAAAAGATTCCCGAGAAATACTTCCTGCCAACAGCAACGTCCACTACGAGTTCCATATTTTTACATCGGGAGTGACCGGAAAGGGAAATATGCATAGACCACCGTGTTTGGATGAATGTGACCTTAAGGGGGATTATAAGATAAGTTTCTTGTATTTTTCAGTTTAACCCATTACATTTATTCAAACTGTATTTTCAAAGTTTTCTATTTGACAAGACATAGGGCATATTCTTATTAAACCTCTTGACATTACTAATAATAGAAAATTTCATTAATTAGTCAAGCAGAATCATTGTAAGGGATAAGCAAGTTCATTATAAGACGAACATATAACGCTTATTATGGTGTCCAAAATTCAGCACAAATATCTTCAGTGCCTCAACATGGCCATATTTATTAAAAATATTTTACAACAGAAGTTAATGCAGAAAATCTATAAATAAAACGTAGCATCAAGCTCCCCCCTTAATACGCCGTCTCACAAGGCAAATTATAAATGCGGCACAGGGTTACAGAAAAGCGTTTTGTCTCACAAGTTTTTATTAATGGCCCATTTCAGAAGGGAAACAACTATAGAGGTTATAATTTTTAGGTAAATTCACCAAGATATAGACATAAGTACTGTCTACCTACCTGGAACGAGAATAATTACTTTTAAACAGGGACGATTGAACTATTTCTGTTTTAACTGGGCCATCGATATTACCCGACAGTAGATGGTTAAAGTGTCGTACACCTCATTTATGTAAGTTTAATAGTAATCGTGTCAGTACCAGTTTGAAATTAGTGTACTATTGCCATTAATAAGCCTTGGTTGTATTTGATTTACATCACCAATCGTTATTAAACTTTAATTACAACATTCCTTGACTATCCGAACATTTATAATGTGTTACAAATCATTTGCACAGCTACATAAGACGACGATCCATCATTTCTAGTACTTTCACTGTAATTATTTATTTCTGAGGTACAATCTGTGGCGCCGGAACCTCGTGCATTTAACTGCGGCGCAAGAGATCACGCGTAAAGAATTAGTAATTTTGGATAAATATTTACTCATAAAGTTGGTAAATTTTATGTCTAAACGATAGCAGATATCAAAAATCGTTTTTACTGTGTAGTCTAAATATATTTAGACAAATCATATGGATTTGGTTAGTTCAATAATGGGAATTTCATTAACTGCATAATCAGGTGAAACCATTGTGTATTTTGTCTCGAAAAAAATAGATAGCATAGTATACACTGTTTTTAACAGAATTGTACAACAGATTTTGATATCTACTCTTGTTTACGATTTAAAAAATAATTATTTTAAAAGCAGTAATAGTGATGAATCTTGGCATAAAGAGATATTGTTAGACAATTTTATCGTATTTTTAGTTTTTGAGCAATAACCAGATCCACTATTCTGTCGCGAAAAGATTTTTGCCCCACTTTGTTTCAGTTGCTAACTTGCACATCGGCCACTTTACTTCATGGTTATTAGCAGCGTGTACTTGTTCAGACACGTTTCTCGTTTGATTTCACCCATCGAAATAAGGTTATTGTGACTCCGTACATCTGTAATTTTCTAAGGCAAATAAGGATATAATCATCCAATCACAGGCGATGTAGCAGGTTTCCGAAGTGCACATAATGTACTGAAACCAAATGTTGCAAAAAAAAATTTCGCCATAAAACTGTGGCTCTAGCCATGACATCTATTCAGTTTGTATCAAAAGTTTCTCTTCGGCATAGCATAGGATATATTCGTGATAAACTGATTAATACTGAAATCTTTTATTAATTTGTCATGCACAATCATTGCAAGGGAATTATAGGTTAACCTCGAAGAATTCTTTTGCAACCATTCTACATGACAAATTAATTAAGGTTTCCATTGTTATTTATGTAAAGCAGTTTACCAAGAATACAATCTACGCTTTGTCAAAGAGAAAATCTATAATACAATTTAAATAAATGTTATGGCTCCAAAACTGAAATTACAATAAAATTATGTAACACTCCCCCTTAAATAGGTTCTTTTTAAATAACAGTTCGTCCTTTTATCTACATCTTATACTACAACAATGTGTTCAGACCTAGAGGACCGCGTGACGTCACAGTGAAGGCTCTACATATGCTTTTGTCTTTTGCTTAGCTGTCTCCAGTTCCCCTTGATGCTCAACTGCAACAAATCTTGTCTAACTCATAGTCCATCCATTCATCACATCCTACATCTTCCCACTGATCTGCTGCCTGATGGGACCGAGTGCAATACAATTTTGGGTCATCTTGTTTCTTCCGTTCTTTCTACATGTCCAGAAGCACGTTGTATAGCTTTTCATGTGTTGTTATGTGGCTCCGTCCTCATTCTTCAGTAATTGGATACATCCTGAACTGGTCCAGGGCCTTTCTGACAAATATTTGTAGTTGACTGTCTTGTTTTTTAATGTTGGCAATATAGACATGTTTGAAAGTTAGTATTATCTGGGAAACATCATGTGATCGAAAAAACACTTACTTTTAATCTTTTTAACACTACCCTTGTAGCTTCGGGATGAAAATTGTCAAACTTCTGTAAAAACAAGTTTCAACAAAATAATAAAAGAAAACATTTTATTTCACGGGAGTAAATATACTTGAGCGGGAAGTGCTCGGCGATACTCCAAAGTGTAATAACCAAGGAGTGGCTGGTGGAAAACCAATAAACTCGGTGCGAGTTATCAAGAGTGAGAGAAAGACTGTTCGAAACGAGGAGACTGTTGTGGGACAAGGAGAGAAAGAGAGAGAGAGATGAAAGAAAACACACCAGCCGCTTCTGGGGAGAAAAAGTAATTTGGGGAGGATGAAAAGGTAAGTCAATGTAACACACACGTGTTCTCGAAACACTCGATTGACACGTGATATGTTTACATGACAAAGGTGCAATTTACTGAGCATGCATTCAGAGCAGCGTATTCCGAGAGCACTGTAGACAGAACTTTTCATCATTCTTTTTTATTTTATTTGTACCAGATACTATAAATTGAGACTAAATTTAGCTATTATAATATTTTTATCTATCATAGTTTTTGAGTGATAGAGTGTCAAAATCAGTTTTATGTGGCACAGTTTAAGTACGACACTAAAATCAACTAACTTACCGAACTGTTATTATTCACACCGTATAATAATTTTACAGGTAACAAGGCCTCATATATAAAAAAAAGGAAAATATTTTTGCATAAAACATGCTGGAATTCGAAATTAAATTTGAAAAATTCAAGTACTGTACATATATATAAGACAGTTTGGAAGCCGATATCACCTGCAGTACTCAGGCAGACTGAAAGGAAAAACTGGAAAAAATGTAAGTGTTCTGCCTCTCTTTCAATATTTGTTTCTACTGTGCTTCTCCGAACACAGCAAATAACAGTCGACGTCTCTCCTGATTTTCCGTACACCATACAGTGTTCAAAATAGATAGTTTTTGTTATTTTCTTGCCGTATTTTTATGTTTCTGGAACGACATATTATGTATTCTCACAATATTCCAAAGTTTTATGCAAGCTAACTTAACGTTTATTATATTTTTGGTAAATAATGTATTAACCATTCATTACAAATGTAATCTTCATTTATATGATTTGTTTTAAATAAATGAAAATTATTGTTGCTATACCTACAGTTTAATTTCACTGTATGGTCTATTAATATACTTTGGTGAATACCAATGTATTCATTAATACATTAACAATCTTAAATGAAAGAGTGACTTATTCTAACACAATATGAGTGTAGAGAAGATAATGTAAAGGAATGCAAGTATAATTGTTTTAAGTTGATACAACATCATATTATTTTTAAATAACACCTAATGCATAAATTTAGCTGTCCTTACTGCATAAAGGCCAAAAATTCGATGGAAGTTACTTCCTTTATTATTATTACTATTTGAACTCTCACTAGACACGTGGTCCCCCTCCCTCTTCAGGAGAGCGAAGCCGTAATACTGAGACCAGCCGACACGCTTCTGATAACGGTGATGGTTACACTGAGGTTTCCGGACGACGTCGCAAGACTCAACACACGCTGAACAGTTCCGCTGATCGTGCTAATACTCGCAAGCCAGCTGAGTTAGGTGTCCGTAATAGCTCGACACTACGAACTATTTCAAAACTGCCCAGAAGAACCAAGGCTTCGTTTGTTACACGTTTTGAACCTGACGTCACTGAACAAGAAGTCAAGTCGTATATTAATAATGAACTTAAAGTGACGCAACTACAAGGCACAAAAATGCTCACAAAATATGACACCTACGCGTCCTCTCATATAGCTGTAACTGAACATGATTTTGACAGCATAAACAACACAGTATTTTGGCCAGCGGTTTGTCTCATCAGTCTCTTCTATGGTCGATTAAAACCAGATCAGATTTACTGTCATCAAACTGAGCAACAACCAAGGTCTTGTGATAATGTACATACACCCAACATGCGTCTCAACACGAAGCTTCATCCGTGGCCAATCAAAATGAATTTCTTGATGACGCTGCCGGAGGGGTCATCAACTGATTATTTGGCTAATTTATGTCGAGCGCAGGAAATTTAACTTATCTTTGTTATCAAAATGTTCGTGGCTTACGTACCAAAGCATCAGAATTTTATGTGAGCGTCATTCCTGATTGCCATCCAATAGTATGCTTAACTGAAACATGGTTTAACAATAATAGCGTTAACTCTCATTACTTCCCTCAGCACTATAATATATTACGGAACGATAGAAATTCCGAACTCATGTCTTTTAGCCGAGATGGTGGAGTATTAATAGCAGTTGATAAAAACATTTTTCCTTTTTCTTAGGCATGATTTATGAGATCCATATATTGAAGCCATATGGGTAGAAATAGCAGTTACTTCTCAATACAAAATTCTTATTGGATGTATTTATGTTCCTCCAAATAGTAATGTTGAAGATTTTCAGAAATACTTGACTTTTCTTGGGAATAAATTAACAGCTTATTCTCATCACATTGTTCTCGTAGGTGATTTTAATGTTCCTGGCATATGCTGGAAACACAAACACGTCCAGAATGTATCCCATTATTATTGTAAAATTAGAGACCAATGCCTACTTAGTTTCACCGCTACCTTAAATTTACATCAGTATAACACCACTGTCTCTATTAGATCTAGTATTTTCTAACAAATTTATTCATTCGCCAACGTAATGTGACAACATTTTGGTAAATGAAGATGGTTTCACCCCGCATTAACCTGTTATTTTGGATTGAAATTTCCGCCTAAACTTAACTGCAACAATGACTATATAATAAGGGATTAGTCTAAGGGTGATTATTTATCTGTATTCTTATCCCTAAGAGATAGTAACTGGAACAATGTATGTACTATTACTGATGTGAATGACATGGTCGGATATTTATCAACCAAGGTATGTGATGTTATTAATCATTTTATACCTACTACGACATGTAAAAATAATAAATATCCTGTATGATATTCTAAAGAACAAATCAGACTTATTAAATCGAAAGAAAACAGACATAAATTATACAAAAGAAACCAAACACGACATAACTATAACCACTTTTCCATTTTATGGAAACTAGTCAAAACAAATATAAAATATTGTAAGCTGAGTTGGCTCAGATCTGTCAACCAAAAACTTAAATCTGACCCAAAGAAATTTTGGAACTTTATTAAACTTATAAAACATGGTTTTAAAGAAAACATTAATCCAAGTGTAGATGGCAAAATTATCTCTGAACCTTCCCATATTGCGAACCATTTTGGCAAAAGTTTCTCTGAAGTGTTTGTGAAATCTAAAAATAACTGCAAAATAGTGGCAGACAATGATGTATCTAAATTGCTTCTATCTACACCTCTTGTAGACATAAGTTTGGTTTTGTGGGTAATTAAGTGTTTCAAATCAAGTAAGTCTGTGTGTTATGATAAGATCCCCAGCTTTATATTTAATGGGTGTTCAACTATTCTTGCTCCTATACTGGCTCATATATTTAATACTAGTCTTTCCACAGGAATGTTTCCTAATTCCTGGAAAACTGCCGTTGTTATACCTATATTTAAGAAGGGTGATAAATGTCACCCTTCTAACTACAGGCCAATAACATTACTTAGCCTTTTTTTCTAAGATTTTTGAAAAGATAATTCACAAACACCTCTTGTTTCATTTAACAAATCACATCTCTGATAGACAACATGGTTTCATGGCTGGAAGAACAACAACTAATTTATTTTATTCCATTAGTAAAATCCATACTGATACTACCTCCAGATTACAGAATGACGTTATATATTTTGATTTCAGTAAAACTTTTGATACTTGTCAACATTTTATAATTCTAAATAAACTTTCTGCTTTTGGCTTAGATAGGTGCTATGTAAATTGGTTCACTAGTTACTTACAGACAAGAAACTTTCTAGTTAAAATTGAAAATGTTTTATCTTCTAAATTTTATATAGCTTCTGGAGTTCCTCAAGGGGGCACTTTAACTCCTTTATTGTTTAATATTTTTGTTAATGATATTGTGCAATGTATAAAATATTCAAGTTGTTTACTTTATACTGATGACCTTAAGATATTTAAAGTGATCAAAGATGCAACGGATTGCCTCAAATCACAAGCAGATATAGACGCTATTGTCAGCTGGTGTTCTAGAAATGAAATGGAGCTTAATCTTTCAAAAATACAATGCATAACTTTTATTAGAAAGACACATTCTTTGATTTATAACTACCATATAAAACAGACCGTAATAAACAGCGTGACATCCGTCCACGATCTAGGAATATTGTTAGATACATAATTATTGTTCCATCACCACATTGATATGTTAGTTAACAGTGTATCAAGAACTGTAGGTCTAATTTCAAATGTCACTAAACAAGCTACTAATAGCGATTCTCTGCTTTGTTTGTTCTATTATTTAGTTAAATCAAAACTTGAATATTGCTCTGTTGTTTGGAATTATATTATGGAAACAGGCTCTAAGAGCCTTGAAAACATTCTGATAAAAAATTTTAAAATAATATATGAAAAGTATTATATAGATAAGACAAGTTTTATTTACAATGAAGTTCTAAACAAATATAGTACACATTCATGAAAAGAAAGAGAATTGCTATGGATGCACAATTTATTTTGAATTTTTTTAGCAATATTGGATTATGCTGAGATCCACAAGTCATAAATCCCTGAAAATTCCAAATTACAGAAGTAGAAACTCCTTTATTTTCTGTTCTTCTGGTAAATCTGGAAGAGTAATTGAACGCTGTACTAAACGTGTCAACAAAATTTGTTTATCTTTTGATTCATTTAATAAAAAATTATTTTGTCTCAAAACATTGTTAGACGTAATCTGTTAGAGGTAGATCAAAGTTAAAAATATTTTATAATGATTTCTGTTCTGCTGTAGTAAGTTCATTTGATGAAATTATTTACTTGTGCTATAAACCTATTACTGTAGATATCACTTGGTTTATCATTTCTCATGGAATTAATATGTTTAATCACAGGTCTTGTGTTGTTATGTTTTGTGCTTATTTGTTTTGTAATGTAGTGCCTACCTGCTGTGGTCTAATAAGACTGTAGGCAGGCACTTAAATATTTTTGTAAATAAATAAGAAATAAATAAATTATTATTAATAATATTATTATTAACTTAATGTTGTAAAAACTTGTTTTGATGAAGTTCAGCAAATATCATTTGTGATAAATTGCTTATTAAAAAGTAATATTCTTTAATATTGTACCAGATTTCTCGTAATGTGCAGTTATTTAGATTGTGTTCTTATTTATGGAGTGCACAGCATACATTAGAGTATCAGTATCCAAAGATTTTCTTCTTTTGCAATCATGTCAGTGCAACTATCTGCGAAAGTATTTTTGGAATATTACTACTCATTATCAATTTAATAAAATCGATATTTCGAAATACTAGATAAATTATATATTTAAAAATATATATAATTTGCTATGGAAGTAGTTAAATGTTTCATTTGTTTGTTGTGATAATTTCCTGGCCAGTTTTCTTCGTGTGTTCCTTTCAAATACCTGAAGCTGTAACAATGCGACAGTAATAAGTTCATAAAACTGTCTTTATTGCTGAAGTTTCTGTCTGAGAGCATCTTGCACTAAAGGTGCTCAGCTCTTGTAGGGCAAGAGGAATTACTGGGTTGTAAAAGAAAGGAAATACGTGTGCCCTTTGAATGTTTAAAGTTTCGCTTCGTGGGTAACGTACGTCGCCAGGGCACGACAAACGCTAATATTATTTGAAAAGTTCCGCAAGGTATGATCCACGAGAGAGAAGTAGGTAAGAAGGTAGTGTTAAGGGAAGATGTAAGTGGAAACTCCCGTAAGTCCCACGACGAATGCTCTTAAATGCCAGCGGGTAGTAAATATTGTCAGGGGTGACATTTTCTGGCGTCTCCGGTTAATGGCAGACCTGCGACCTCTCGATTGTTGATGAGCCCCTGGTGTGGGGCACAACACACATATTCCCCCTACTATGGGTTTGGCGCAGTACACACACATTCCCTCTACTATGGGTGTGTACAGAACCCACAACTTCCCTCTACTAGGTAATAGTCCGCATGGCGTATTAACGAAGGACGAGTTCCGGCGATAAAGTAACTCACTTGGGCGGGAATGGTGGCTGTCTTTCCCGGTAAGGGGTGGGGGTGAGTGGTGTTGTCGTGAATTTCTGATGTGGTCACGTCCGGCCACAGAAAGAGAGCAACACCCTGGAGGCCACTTGTGCTCCAGTTTCGCCCTGGGACAGCAGCGTCTCTAACTCCCTTCACACTTCCTCCCTTCCTCCTTCTGGCGAATGTCTCCCGTGCGACTAACACCAGCCTTTTTCATTACTGAATCAAGATCCCTGTACGCTGTTGGGCCTTACTTCCTGGTGCCAGGACGATATTCTTGGCTCTGTCTGCTTATCTCTTGCCTTGGATGTATGATAGCAGCTTATATAAAGGCGATTCTCTCTAAAGTGTGCACCTCCCATTACTTAGGCCTGCAATAAAAAATAATTATTTATTGGGGCTGTAGAAGTAAAGTTTTGAGAGTTGTGAAATGCTTAGTGACATGAAAGTTTCCGTATTTAAAGTAGTAAAAATGTAGAATAATGGTTCCCAGAAAATTGTAAACAGTGCTGAGTTTATTCTGAATAGTCTATAATATTATTTACTTCATGCTTGAACATGATACTGTTGTGTTGTGGACATTACAGGTGACGTTTTCTTAGAAGAAATAAATGTATTAGTTATAAAATCTCAGTTTCCCAGCAAGGGCATGTTCCCAACAATTACAAATTATCGTCGAGTATGTGGAGACCGGGAAAAATTCACTGGTTCACTGGCCAGGTACCTAACATTAAAATAATAAATCAATTAGGCAGCAGCTTATCGTTAGCTACTCATTGACATGATGATTCTACGTGACTGGGCAAGCATTCAATTGTTTCTTCAGCTCCAGGAGGAACCACATATGTCAAGGACCAATCGGGAATATAATACAAACTTACGGTTGTAATTAATTAAGCTTCTGCGCGGAAGAAAACTCGCATTTTTAAGTTCTTTACAAATATGTAATGAACAAAAGTCTCACACCTGAATTTTAAGGATGTTCAAGTGCGATAAAATCATAATTTTATATTTTCATGAAATGGTGTTAATTACTAACACCCCATGAGCTCTGCAAAAAATATTAAAACTACAACTTAATACTTTGAAATTTTTAAAAATATCACAAAAATACAGAAAAAAATTGCAAATTAAACATTTTTTTAAAATATAAAAATAGTTCATGGGATACGTTTTAAAGCTTTTATTACGTAGCCCATGGTATGCTATTTCACTTACGTAAGTCAATTGGTTTTCACTATTTTCATGGCAGCAGAATATGCAAATTCTGACTTTGACACACCGTTATGAGAAAACTATGAGAGCTAAAAAAATTTTTGTGAGAGGAAATTGTACTCACAAGCATCGTCTATAAAACTAACACTATTTTACAGAAATATAAAATAATTATTTTATCGCACTTGAACACCATTAAGTCATTCCTATTGAATTATTGTTCTCAAAATTTGGAGAGCATCTAAAAAAAATTAGCTGAACGTTCAATTTACAAGCATTAATCTTGTTCATACACACTATGAATTTGCCACACCTTGAAGAATGCTAAAATAATAGGCAAGCACATTCAAGGATTAAGTGAAATTTATCATACATTTTCTAAGGGGTCAATGATGCAATTCTAGACGTGTAATGGTAAATGAATTGCAATAACGCTAAATTTGAAACTTGTTGTATTTCTCAATGTTGCTTGTACCATTTTGTGACAAAAAATTATTTTATATGCATACATTTTCTTAATGAAAAAATAATATAAAAAACATTGTCTTACCAACTTTAGAAATTGTGTTCAGAGTTGATTTATGAAAACCAGGTTTTGATTATCAGTGTTACTTCTTAACAGTTTTTTTACAGGGAAAGACATGTAATCTGTCATAGTGCCAATCCTTGCAAATTATGCGTTACTCTACTTAGCTTATTATACGTAATGTTAAGGTTGTGGCCTTTACTGCTCATGAAAAAATTACTATATAAATACGTCCATTCTATATTTTATATACATACAGGCGTACTGATTCACAGACTTTCTCATTGTGAAAGCAAGGTCACACCAATAACTTTTTTCGCACCAAAGAAACGTACCACAATGTATTCTCTGACAATTGTATCGTCACCTGGATAAATTATTTTGTATTGTTTAAATATTATTGAAAAAAACAAATACATTTTATATGTTTACGTGTAGATTCGTAAATACAGATAAAAACATTCCGTTGTAGCATTATTGTTTTACGTTACTTTTATAATTAATGCAATAAGTTGATCAGACTTTGGGTAAATAAAAATAAATCTAACAACATTTCAGTTGAATATTTCTTTTAGTGGAATCTTTGCTATGTAAAAAGTTACACGCAGTGATAAAGTCATCAGAAATTAGGTACATTTGTTGAAAAAAATTTCTGGACACATGAAAGTTACTAAAATTTTCCTCCATCGCAAGTCTGCCTGGAGTAAGTGCTCTTATGTATTCTATTAACTTAAGTTTCCAAAAAGTGAGTATGCTGTTTCATTCTCTCTCTCATGCCCTTACAGAACTATCCATCAATAATTTACATTAACAAATTTTTCATTCGTAATTTATTTAAGATACGGGAAAAAAACATTTGTTATCATAAGAAAATGTAATTGCTGCCTAACCAGTGGCGGCTCGAAGGTTGTTGCCAGGGAGGGCACAAGTTGCCGAGAACTGTACACTCGTGTGAACGCGCCGCTATATACCAATGTTCATTAAATATCTGCTGGCTACTTATTGTGCTGTGGCCAGTCAGCAATAAGCGGCGCCTACATACCAGCGTGTCAGTGGATGTAGCGTCAGCTAGCGCACACCATATATAGGTATCTGCAACTTGTGCCCTCCCTGGCAACAACCTACGAGCCGTCACTGTGCCGAAAAATACACAAACGTAAAGTCAACTTAGTTAACTGAAAATAACATGTTTTATTTTAACATTTTAAACACATACTAGTGCAAAGAGTTGGCAGATATGAAAGAATACAGTTCTCGACAGGGGCTTAGGCCAAAGTCTATGCATTTTTGACGATAATTATTTGTTTGAAACATAAACGGGAACCGATATCGTGAAGTACCTAGCTCTGCAAATTTGTTGTAACTGGGTTTATACTAAGTACTCTGATTTTGTTGGGACAAAATACTGCTCTGCGTGGTTATAGCTTATTAGTTAACTAGCTAAATTCATTTTAATTGTTTAATTATTTAAATTACTATGCGGTTCGTCTAGAAAATTTGTATTAAATAGTGACACCAACTAGTGACAGAGATACAGAAAAACGTTGTGCTATAGGCTCTCTTCTGAGTTTCAAGAAATGCCAAAAACTTGGAGCCCAAGCCTTCAAGGTAGCTCCTAAGATGGGCTGCGTTTGAATGTTATGTACGAAACTGATAAGTCATGGTAAGGACGACACTGAACGGCGCACGTAATGTTGTATCACCTCTAAGCTCAAGCCGCTCAGTTGGCGTGCTGTGCTTCTTTATTATTATTTTGTCTCATTGGCTTAAAAGGTGACAATATCGATATATATGTATGTATATATGTATATAATGTATAGTGCATATATATAATGTATAGTGCTACGTCTGAGGATATTTTTGTCTTTGTGATTTTCGAATTCGGTTGATAATTTCCCAGGAACAACAGTCAGTTAAGTCCATAAAATCCATAAAAAACACTTTGAGAAGCTCGAAAAGTATGTTTCTTTTTTTTTTTAATCAATATCCCGAATATTCGGTCTTAATTGATTGATTTATAAGTCCAATTGAAGAACAGTTCTTACATAGCACAGGAATAGTGTCGTACCGCGTTACATTTGATTTACTACGCAACTTCGTTATATATAGGCATATGCTCGAAAGAATCTTTCTAAATTGTTGTTTCTATGGTACATGTTTTAAAAACATGTTTGGAACAATATAAATCGGCTTGAAAACGGGTTTTCATAGAGCTGTATGTATAAATTTACCAACCTAATTCATAAAACAGAAATATGGAACACTAGCTGTCCCGTTGCGGCTTCGTCCGCGTGTAATATTTTTAGTTACGTGTTAATTGATGGTGATACTATATTCTATATTATACTATATTCAATGTTTATCTTTAAAACGTCAAATACAAACAGATTTGTCCAGTCCACTGCGCTAAGCGTACTTTAATTGCAGAACTTCTTTTTTTAATTCATCTTTATTTCTCTATAAAACAGCTGCCCAGCTGCGGCTTCCACCACAAAACAGCTGCCCAGCATTTAACAGCTAGCGAACTCAATAACAGTGTAAAGAGCGCGCGCAATACGCTTGTATGATGTCATGTAATTCCCATCGCAAAGTCTTGCACGGGATACGAACCCGTAACCCCACCCCTCCCACACCCCAAACTTTATACAATACCTGAGTTGTCAGCGAGTGTTTTCCTCGCTTTTTTTTTTCGCTGTCGCAAATTAGATAAAAACAATCCTTGATGCGGATTATATATCATGCTAAAATTTCAGCTCGATCGGTGCAGAACTTTTTGAGTTTTTGAAGCGTACACAAACCAACATAACATTTATATATATATATATATATATATATATATATATATATATATATATATATATATATATATATATATATATATATATATAGATTACGTTTCACTTATTGTACATGTTACGGTTGTTGTGGATTTCAGTTAAACAACAAAAGCAAAAAAAGTTAATTACGAAAACCTTTTTGCGACGATCATGTGATCCGCTCATACACACGATATTATTATTATTATT
>PNEQ01006576.1:0-50914 GCA_003012365.1 Medauroidea extradentata
ACGGAATATGCTTTTTAGTCGGTTTTATTATTTGTCTCTTTCTCTATGTTTAATGAGGTTTTCTGTATTCCGTTACAATATTTCGAGTTTTAAGCCTCCCCCACCCCCTTTTCAATCCCTTTTAAACTCTAAAATCCTGGTAGTCGAAAATATGATTAGTAGCTTGCCTTTCAAATTAGGTCACGCATCGCCACTGATATATATATATATATATATATATATATATATATATATATATATATATATATATATATATATATATATGGAAAGGAAATCTGAACTATGATCTTAGTGAAGGACCATATTTCAGAAAGACATTCAGCGTCACCCTAATTGTAAACCTCGTAACTCCATTTTTTTTTGTATTTTGTTTTTTGTCTCTTTAAATCATGTTAACTATATGGTATGCCCAAAATTTGGTTTAAAAGTAAATATAAAGAGTTCTTTTATTATAATGCTAAGAAAAAGAATAATTAATTTCACGACAAAAAAAATATTTTTTTTTTTTTTTTATCTTTCTTTCTCCGTTGATGCAAATTGGAGTTACGAGGTTTTACAATTAGGGTGACGTAAGGGAAATGCAGGTGATAACACAAAGTGCCGGCTGTGTTGAACACCCTTGCAAGTTGTTATTATAGTGATTCCTTCCCTCACCCTGAGACTCATGGCTGTATCTGTGCCTGCCATCCTGCGTGGTGTGAGGCCGCAACTATGTATAGTTGATTCACGACAATGTGAGCACTTTTAAACACCACCTTGTCTAAAATAATGATTAAAATATATTATTTATTCTGACTTCAGACGTTAAATGCACTTTAATTGTTACATAGCTTACTTTGTTTACAGTAAAGAGGCAGGAAACTATAAATTAACTGAAAGGAAAAAGTAACTAGGGATTCAAAAGTGTTTACGTTAGCACGAACCCCATCCGGAAAAGGTCACTTGTACGACCTCGTCATTTTACCGAACTTTTTCCCAACTCTTCCCCTTACTCCCTTCACCACGAACCACTCTACGCACCTCCTCTACAAATGTTCTGTCAACTGCCGAGGTCGTAGAACTTCCCTACACGTCTTACCCTCTACAAAACCATACGCACCGTCTGTTGGTGCTTGTGTATCGTTCTTCCCTTTGGCTACCACGAGACGTGACACCAGACATAAAGCTGGAACCCTATTGGCCATAGCATCCAACATTCGTCACCACCCCACATAACCCCCAGCGTAGTGGGGAGAGGAAAGATGTTCTGTCAACTGACGAGGTCGTAGAACTGACACAGCCTCAAACCATCTATATCAGCGACGACAATGCTGGCCTTCTCGGGAGACTTATGTAGTAACAGTTGGCACTACCACACGATGTTCTGCAGTGACTTCCCTGGCCGGTTTTGTACGGCTCCGTATTTGGAAAGCTACGATTTTGAGCGAACAACTGGAATACCCAATAGTTGATAAAATTGAACTACTCATCATAATTCGGTGTTTTTTTTTGTTGAGTAGATATTCTTTTAGCGGACGTTTATTTATATAGCACTGGGTGATGTTATGCCTTGCCTTCGAGTAAAAAATTAAAAGCAGTACCTATTTAGCAAAGTAAGGGATTTAAATCACAAAATCCATAACAATGAAAAACTGTAATTGTTATTATTTTTACTACAATAATTTCCAGGACTCTGTAATAACTGAATTAAAAATAATATTCGCATTTTAATATTAAAATAATTTAATCCGCAAACCTCTCCTGCAAAGGTTTCCGGTGAGTAAACTTATTGTGAAATCAGTCGCGAATATGTTCGTTAAGGACTTGTTCCTTAGTTTTTTTTTAGACTGATGCCAATTACTCAAATATTTTTTAACCAAAAGCTTTGAAAAATTTTGAGACAATGTGCAGTCACACGATGCACAATCCTGTGGATGAGTTTTTTTTTTTTTTTAATAATGAACCATTTGTAAGCAAAGATTATTTTGCTTCATTTTTGTTTATTTTCACGATAAAAAAACTTGGTAATTTGGGTGACGAAATCTAAAAAACCGTTCAGTACAATGCTACAACAAAATTCAGCCACAAATTATGACATATAAGTGTCAAAACTGTGGAGCAAAATTTTGTTAGGAGTATTAGGTAGCAATTAAAAAAATATTTTCGAAATCACTGCAAAACTCCGTAACAAGGCCTTAAGAGGATGGCTACAAGTTCGACTGGATGATACAACTGCGAATGCATAGTTGTGATAATGTTTCGCTTAGCTAAGGTTAATTCTACTAGGTTAGAAAGATCAATGTTACAAGTTTGCCACAGGGAACAATTCTGCTTCTTGAGCGCTGTAATAGGTAATGGGTGCAAGATGATCAATCACAGAACATTCCTGATCTTTGTGTTACATTAAGTTGATAATTTAAAACGCGAAATTGGTCTATTTTATCTTTAAAATTAAGTTAAATGACGTCCGTCATTTCCAAGCCTATTTAAATTTAATTTTACCACAGTTTCGTATTTTCTGGTCCACATGCGATAGCAGCGGCAGAAATTTTCCTTGTGCCAAGCTCTCCCACAAGAAAAAATATTTTCTTTCCAATCAGTAGTAGAATAATCCTTAGCTTAATCATTTCCTTCGGTTGCGAGAATCTTTCCAATAAAATGATGTCCTTGGAAGTAAACTCGCTTTGTTTGTGTTACATTGCAGGTGTCCGACATTGGTCGACAATACCACGACATGTTGAAGAAAGAGATGGAGAGAGTGGATCAAGTGTCAAGTAACGCGCAGTGCTCTTGCAACGATGTAGGAGAGCAGTGTTGCCATTTGTACAGCTAAACATATTCCTCCAAGATCTGCACCGTACTTAACTATCGAAGCCGTAGAGGAAAACGTTTAAAATGCGATAAAATCATCATTTTATACGTTATTTTATTATTGTTAGTTTTGTAGACAATACTTGTGAGTGCAGTTTCCTCTTACAAAACAATTTTAGCCCTCATAGTTTTCTCATAACGGTGAACGAAGTTAAAATTTGCTTGTTCTGCTGCCATGCAAATAGTGAAAACCAACTGACCTACTTGAATAAAATAATTCACTGTGATATTAGATCCCATGATCTATGCAATACAGTATTTAAAAGACCATAACGTAATATTTTGAATTAAAAAAAAATTGCAAAAGTACAGGAAAAAAGTTCAAAATCCTTAAAACAGAAGTAATTCGCGGGATTTTTAAAAATATTTTATTGCGTAGCCCGTGGCATGCTATTTCATTGTGAATTATTTTACTTACGTAAGTAAATTGGTTTTGACTATTTGCAGGGCAGCAGATCATGCCGATTTTGACTTCGTCGCACAGTTATGAGAAAACTATGAATTTTCTAAATTTTTATTTTTAGTTACATATTTTTTTTTAAATTCAAATAATTTTTATTCTTTAATTTTATGAGCATGTCGTTGTAGCCTGCAGTGTCTTTATCCACTGTGATTTTTTTTAGTTTGGTATATCAGTTGGTTTTAGTGTAGTCCTTAAAACGGAAACATTCAAAATATGACTTTAACAAGCCATTACGCAAAAACTATGGGAGATAAAAAAATTTCATAAGAGCCAAATTTAGTCACATTTTGTGTCTAAAATAAGAAAAAAAAATCTGGTACAATTTAAAAATGGCGATGAAAATTGCGGTAGACCGCGCCCTTAAGGAATGCAGATGCAGGAAACATATAACATAATTGTACATGTAGGTGACAGACTGAGCCTTGCTGTCACCTGACATCTCCCTGTTCATTAGCTCACGTTGACTGACACTGTGCAGGTGTGATCGTAAGAAACATTCCTGAAGTTGCATACATTTGCATGCGGCCAGATGTTAGCTAACACTGTGTAGGCGTGTGTGTGTGAAACAGTCCTAAAGTCACGTACGCAGTGTCGGGTAGCATCATGCAATGACTTCCTGATGTCGCTTGACATTGAGCAATAGTCTTCAAGTCATGTACGCAGTGTCGTATGTCATCGTGCCATCACTGACATAAATAATCTCAAGAGCTTGTCGAAACTTGTGTCATGTGGCGAGCATGTATATGTGCCTACATGTCGAAAGGAGGGAGGGGTAAAGGCAATGCAAAATGGAGCCGGTTCCTTGATGGCTGTGGTAGGGTAGCTCAAATGCTGTCCACCATGTTTTTAAATAGTAGAGGGCCAAAGAGTTGACATCTTGCATTTAAGCAAAAAATAATTAAATTGATTTATAAAAAACTTAATATTTAATTTTATCGGAAATCGGTCTAGACTAAGTTGGTGAGAGGTAGGGTAGTCGTCGAGGGCCTACAGGAAAATATCTTGCCTGTATTATAATTTAAGAATGACTTTTTATTACATTTGAATTTATTAAACATCGATTGGGAATATCTATGTTCATAGGAGGATGTGTTGTCAACGGATTATACGAAAGAATTTTCTGTGAATAGTAATAAATAAACAATATTTTAATAACATTGTTTTTAGATTTTTAAAAATTGTTCGCATTCATTTACTGGAAATCGTTTGGGCATAGCTAAGTTTGTAGTGTGGTGTAAGAAAATTACAATTTTCTTAATTAAAATAAAATAGTAAAAATAAAATTAAAATTATGCACACTTTTTAAAAATCGTAAATGAATTTCTATAACGTATTTATTATATCTATTGCTTGAATATGAAAAGAGGAACTCACACTATTAACAGTATTGATATTCAGGTAAATTATTAAATTTAAATGTAAAAATACAAAATTTAGGTACAAAAATTATAATTATTTGATATCGATTTTTTAAAAGGAAGGGAATAAAAGTAGGTAACGTTACTTAAAAATATTACTGTATTTGCGTTGGAGTATAGGTATTGTCTAAACATTTTTAAAAAGTAAAATAATAATAATAATAATAATAATAATAATAATAATAATAATAATAATAATAATAAATAAAATTTAAAAAATAAAGAATAACTCAATAATGATTC
The DNA here is from genome assembly GCA_003012365.1 of Medauroidea extradentata. NCBI lineage: Eukaryota > Metazoa > Arthropoda > Insecta > Phasmatodea > Phasmatidae > Medauroidea > Medauroidea extradentata. The sequence goes on from PNEQ01006576.1 coordinate 4,975, forward strand.
TGTAGCTAAACAAATCGTCTGATTTATATATTGATAAGAGTTTTTGAGCCCGGAAAAATAATATTTTCAGCCGCATTGAGAAGGCATTACAATCGTGATGGTTTTGTGTATCAAGTAATGTGACATGTAAGGAAAAAAGTTTTTTTTTTTTTTTAAAGTTTTCGGATTTTTTTTTTTTTTTTTTTGTTTTATGGTATTTGCGTAAATTTAATTGATTTTTTATTTTTCAGTTTTTTATGTATATTTATTCGGGTTTCCCCAAATTTTTGGAAATATTTAGACTGAAGTGTCTAGATACAAAGGCAAAGGTCCCGCCGGGGCCGTGACAACATCCACGATGGTTCCACCACTCCACTGTTAAAATTCAACTCCTTAGCTCCCCAGACAACCTCACTATTTCATTCTGTTGAAACTGAAGAAATATCATTTGATTGCTGGTACCACGTACCTAGGCCATTCACGATAAAGTGAGCACTGCATTAAGTTTTCTTTCGGCCGTTTTGCAACCATATTTACTATTTTATATGAAAACTTCACTGTAACTAAAAACCAGTGTAAACGTTTCAACACTCTCAAAAGTTAACAAACATTGGCCCAATAAAACATATTTTTAATTAATTACAACGTTCTACTGAGGATCAGTTTATAGTGAACAGACTATAACACGCTCACTTGACTGTTGAACATTTTTGCAGTGGGATAATTTTTTTTTTTTGCGCAGATGTTGAACATGTTCCCGATGTGATTGTCTACGAATAGAAAACTCATTTTAGGTTAGGGTAGATAGGCACTTTCAAAATATTATGCGCCGCTAATTATACCCAAGGATCCTTCAATAAATTAACTTTTCTTCGTATTTTCCAACAATAATACGTTGCAATCACGTCTTAAAAGCCCTATAGCTCCATCGGCACTACGAAGACATTGCAAGCCAATTCAGCGCATTGCACATAAGAGCTGTAGGTCACTAGGCTGGAGTATTATTGTCACCCTTATCACCTTTGCTTTTGATCCTGCAACACGAAAATAACAGCTGCAAGAGGATAGCGCCCTTACTGATCGTTGTAGTGTTGTATTTACACATAACGTGTTGTGTTTACTACATGACAAACTTTTCCTTTTTCAAATAACAGTTTTTTTTTTTTTTAAATTTGTAACAACTTCGGCAATACCTTGACAGTTTCTACAATAATCAGAACTGTAATAAACCAACTAGCAGTAAAACATTATGTAGGTTAACTGCAATATAATTGTTTCTGTTGGAACAATTCAAATTACACACGGTAAACAACCCTAATAGCTATCTATAATTTAACAAAATTCCGTTTTACGGCAATACTTTTATCTTAGTGTATAAATGCGTCCTCGTTTTAGGACGCTAAATCGAGTATATTTTCACGTAGCTAACGAAAAGTACCGTAGCCATCTTGTGATTCATAGGACTAACGAATCCTTCCCGAAGATTGTCGAAGTTTGAAGGCGTCATTTAAGAGGTCAGACGGGGAGGGGCAAATGTCCCCCCCCCTGGATTTAGAATTTTAAGTGTATTAGATAATTTTTTTTGTATTTTGTTATTCAAACAATGCTAACTTAAGCACATAAAACTGAAGTACGTTTCTTCACAGGACAACCCAGCTGACTGTGCCTCTCGTGGTATATTTCCTCAAGAATTCCTGTCTCATGATCTATGGTTGCATGGTCCTAGATGGTTGTTATATTCACAGTGACAGTGGCCAGTCCCATTTGTGAACCAGGATGGGAGGAAGCTCCAGAACTTAGTCATCTGCCTTAGCACTGGTGAGCACAATACACATTCCTGAAGAGCCTCCGTTGCTGCGGAATGTGTCGTCATGGGCCAAATGTATCCGTGTTCTAGCATATGTAATGTGATTTATCAACCACACTCGGAAGCAGCTACGTACCCAAGGATCTTTATCCTCATCAGAACTGAAGCTCGCCACTGTGAAGGTGTGTAAATGTATCCAGCGTGTAAGCATTTATGAAGATTTGACGTTGTTGAAGAAAGAGAATCGTAGCTCCACAAGGTTACAAGGGTTGACCCCATTTATCGATCAACAAGGTGTACTCAGGGCCGGTGGGCGTCTCTCTAATTCAAAAATTCAGTTCGCTGCTAAACATCCTATCTTGATGCCTAAATGGCACCCTGCTGTAGAAGCCCTTGTTGACCACTATAGTGTGAAGTACTTGCATGCACCTTCCCAACTGTTACAGTCGCTACTCTGCCAATAATTTTGGATCCTCTCTGCACGCTCAGTAATACGCTCACGAGTCTTCAAGTGTATGAGATGTTTTAGGTGTCGCCCTACCAATGTTCGTCCTTTCATGGGTGAATTTCCTGTAGATTGGGTCACTCCCTCTAGGGTGTTCAAGCGAACTGGAGTTGACTACGCTGGCCCTATCCTTATACACCTTAATAAGTTGTGCCGTTGTATAACACAGAAGGAATACCTTTCAGTATTCATAAGCTTCGCCACCAAGGCTGTTCTTATTGAAGTCGTGACTGATCTGACTACCGACAGTTTCATCCCTGCTCTCACGAGTTTTGTTTCAAGAAGAGGTTTGTGCGCCAGCATTTACTCTGACTGTGGCACTAACTTTGTTGGTGCTTCCAAGCAGCATTCTCATTCCTTCAATCAACTTCTAAAATCTCCACTCGTGGAAAACTTTGCCTTGTCCCATTCCATCTCTTTTCATTTAAATCTCCTGCAAGCCCTCATCAGGGAGACTTGTGGTAGGCGGCTGTAAATTCTGCAAAGTACCACCTCAAGCGAGTCATCGGTGACCAAGTTTTAACCCTTGGAGAGCTCATGACACTATGCACAAAGGTTGAGGCAGTCTTAAATTCCAGACCTTTTACACCACTGTCCTTGACACCTGGCCGTTTCCTGTTTGGGAGACCTCTTGTCTCGTTGCCTGAGTCGCCTGAATACGATGACAGTTTATTTATTAATCCATAACAGTACAAATTAACTACAGCAAAAGTATTATATTCTAATAAAATACTTTATATACATATATTTATTTAAACTCAAATTAAAATGTATATTATACAAAAGTCAAAAGGGAAATATTAACACATAACAAATGCACTAAAGCTTCTTAACATAAATAAGATGTTTTCTATACACTAAATCTTGTCATACTGGGACACTTATGTCTGTGTCCAGGTGCGGGACCTGCATGTCAAGATGGACGCTATCCAGGCCGACGTGCAGAGAGTGCTGGTACATCTGAGGAATGTGAATGCTGCAGTTGTGACATGTGAGCCATCTACAACAAAGCCAGGCCAAGTTACGCCGTCCGAGAACAAGACGGAAGTGAACCTGCCTGGACCAGAAGCGGAAGTCAATGACACGGTGAGTAGACATACACTAATATACCTCAAGAGTAATTTGGTCAAAATATACGGCCTTCTTAATCAGTATATTTTATATTTTTGTAATAAATTATATATAATAATTGTAATATATTATATATAATTGAACCTTTCCAATATAGACTTACACGATGTCTCAGATAAGGAACTTCAAGTCGAGAAACTGGAACAAAGTGAAGGAAAACCTGTTGAATGTCCTCGCTAAGACATCGCCCGCATTCCAGCAACTATGACCAGGCGCCTCTAGACACGATAGCTGCGAAGGGGTACACGGAGCTGTTGAAGGAGCTTCTGGACCGAGGGTTGCCGCTGGGCACGACAGCAGACGACGCATGGGGCTACGACATGTTGTCTGCAGCCGCCATTAGCGGCCAGCTGCCAATAGTGAAGCTGCTAGTCTTGCGCGGCGCGGCGATCGACTCGGTCAACAGCCGCGGCGAGACGCCGCTCATGTTCGCCGCCTACCATGGCCACCTGGACGTGGTCAAGCCGCTGGTGTGTCGTGGCGCCGACGTCAACCACAAGAACAAAGACGGCGACACGGCGCTAGACTTGGCTCGCAAGCGCAAACACAAAGACATAGTAGAGTACCTGTCGTCCGTCGCGCACTAGAAACCCAGAGAATAGAGATGTACATTGTACTCTACTTCCTCACACTGGATCCTACTGACGGATAGCAACCTCGCCACTAACTAGCCCCGTACACCAGAGTGCAGGAGCACAACACAGCGTTACCAACAACCTATCTCACCACTTACCACAACTGCACACTTGACTCTAGAGGCTCTCAATCACATAGTACATTTCTTTGTAAGCACTAATCATTTATCCACACCTGACTGCAGAAGTCTACTAGAGCATGGACAGTAACGCACTTCCCTCAATTTTTTAAAATAAAGTCTCTTAATTTTTTCAACTTATATTTTAATGTTTCGATAAATGGAAATAGATATGAAAAGATAAATTTGCACAAGAATAATGTGAAATCCGAATAACTTATTATGCCTACAGTATTTGTTGTCTGTTATGTACATCAATTTATTGTGCATTTTGTAAAGCACATATTAACTTTTTAGTATATTCTTAATGTTATATTAACAAATAATTATTTGTATCTGTTTGAATATGCATTTTTGTGAATATTTTTATATACAAAAACAATGACACTGTTGTACAAAATATAAAAAATGAAATACTTAACATTAATAACTAGACTTGACTGTTTCTTGGGTTTCAACGCACTTTCAGCTTACCCAAAGATACTGGTTTTCGCTGGCAGCGAAGCTGGTGCCCTATTTGACTGAGCCAATAAGAATCCCTGTGTCATATTGGGAAAACCATTGGTTTCCGGAACTTTGTTTACAGTATTATGCGCTTGCTTCATCGTCCTCAACACACCCCTTTCGTTCGAGAGCAGGTATCAAAAATCTGTTTAGCAGTTTGGTTAAAAATAGTCTTCTCCATGCTGGCTGATAATTTCAAGGCAGTTAATACTATGGTTTTAGCTAGTTATATAACTAACGTAATTGTGGTTAATTGCATTTTTAATCTTAACCGTATAATTTATTATTTAAAAAAAAAAAAAGCTGTCACGGCAAACACCATTTTAAACAAAACTGCCAGACATATTTTTGGTATCTGCTCTCATTTAAGCTTCGAAATATAGTTATCGAAAAAAAAAGACAGGTTAAACAAGACAGCCCTCCCTCTTCGCACACCACAAATTATAATTTACCGTATACGTGTATGGTTAGGTCATATGACCAGCAAAGCACCACCAGTATCATTACTACTTCCATTCATCTTGCAGAATTTTTCTCTAATAACAGGAATGTTCTACAGGATGTCGCATAATTGCATGTCAATATTTAGAAGGAACAATCTTCATAAATAAAGGAACAAAAATGTTACATGGACATAGATGCGAAAATGTACAGTTATTGTACTACAGTTTACAGTATTTGTTATTGCAGTGCATTGCGCACTGTCTGGATCGTATTACTGTAGAGTGTAGTAGTAGATATTATTGCTAAGGCCATGAACACTTCGCGAACATTATTTAGCCGCAGTTTGTTTCAGTGCCTTACGAGCACATCTGCAGCTCTGCTTCATAGTCTGTGATTGGATGCTTGAACTGTCACGTGACTTGAGGTTTCTACCGGCCAACCACAAAACACAAATGTTACAGTAACCTTAGCCCAGTACACACGGCCATCTTTCTTGTACGTGAAAGTGAGCATCAAATGTGTACAAGAAAGGGAACACTAGCTAGTGTTCTAGCTAGTATCCTACCAAATTGATTGTTTATCTCACACGGCCAACTTTCTTGTACAATCTGGTGTACACCATTAATATTTTGGATACATATTTAAGGCTGCATTTCGAGTATTGGAGGTAGTAAGTGCAATATTTATCGTACTTGCACCGAAAATAAGCTTCAAATTGTAAAAATAGAATTATTGTTCTAGTTGGCTTTATCCAGATGTAAAATGACATGGCGCACGATCAGCAAATATTATTTTAATAGCATATTTGTTCAGCTAAGACACTATTTATCTCAAAATGCTTCGTGTCTGTACGCTATTTTGCTCAAAAATAATTTTGCGGGCATAAAAATTGTTTGTTTATATTCGACTAGTACAAGAAAGATAATGTAAAATAGAACCGTCACTATCCTGTACTAGCTAGTATACAAGTCCTTGTATGCTAGTCACTAGTATGCTCGGTGGCCGTTCACACTATACAAGTTTGCTACAAGTCGAGGTGATGCCCGTGTGTACTGGGCTTTACTGCGATTGGCTCAGTCAAATAAGAGATGTCACTTGACAAAGACACGCCGCCAATTATCACTGAGCATAACTGCAGATGTGCTCATAAGGCAGTAAAACAAACTGCTGCAATATTCTGTTCGCGAAAGTTCACGGCCCTAATTATTGGCCTCTTCATAGCAGATCAGTCGTATTTAAGGATCGGTTTCAGTCGCCGTACTGAATTGTATTATTTTTAGGTTTTTTGGAATTCAAAGGAGAAAAATATTAAATATGCGATTATACCTCAAATTCTATTTACATTTCGCTACAGTACAGACCTTGCGATTTAGCTGTTAACATATAATTACGCAGCAACGTGTGTGACAATTTTTTTTATATTCATAATTTGCGTGACAAATTGCGACCTGACTATACATTACTAGCTCTATTGCCATGCTTATATTGTAGCTCAAGGTAAATATAACTTGCGGTATTGTCGCCGATTTAACATTTTACTTCTCAGAATTCCAAAAAGCAGAAAAATAATAAAATTCAATATGGCGTCTGAAACCGGATCTTAATTGTATAGTAGGCATTGTCCGACGTAGTATTCTGCAGTAATGTGATCCAACCCACGTGCAATGCACTGTCAAGGCCGATACACACTATCCATAATTCAGTATATAATTCCGTACCGAATTCAGTGCAAGTATCACTGCGACAGTATGTACCACAACTACGCTGGTTCCACACAGAATTCCGTACCTAATTCCACTGATAGCGCCCGTCCTATTATTCATTGTAGTGTATGTTCACGCGCAGGCGCACTGCACACGAAGTACGCAAGCAGGGTTGCCAATGTGATTGGACTAGTAATAAAATTCTCGTTTCCTCTCAAACAATAACTTCTGGAGTTTTCAAAACCTAAATGTACAAGATAATGTAACTTATTTAGGAGTCACACGCGTGTCTTGTTTGTGAAATAGTTTTCGAGAATTCTACAGTTATACTTTACGAATTATAGCAACAAACACCACAAACATATTTTTCTTCTTTACGTACAGTGATAGTGTGCGCAGAACACAGAAGTTTTGCTACATACTTCTGGTATAAAATCGCTATCGATGTTTGTGAATAGAGATAAGTAAGGAATTGAGTACAGAGTTAAGTATGTGTGTACCGGGCTTAAATCATGATACTTGTAGTACAGTAACGGTGTGTTTTCAGGTCTATCTTCGTATAACTTTTTTTTTTTTTTTTTTTGCTCCTCTGGCTGTGAGGATCGCGCCTCCAAAATACTGACACACAACTGTGAAACATCCTGTAAATTCTCATTTCGCGCAATATCTTACGCAAGAATTTATAATGCTTGGTTGGCATCTTGCACGAGTGTAGCACCATATATCGTCGTATGATACCAAGAATAAGGGCTTATCTATAAACGGCTTTCGAATGACAACCAACTGCTCACCAATGCTTTCTCTATGGGGCTCACCAATGCTTTCTCTATGGGGATAGCAGTAGGTTGTCATTCGAAAGCCGTTTGTAGATACGGCCCTAAGAGACTTGTTAAGAGACGGAACCAAGAGTGGGTTTCTCATTCCCAGTGATCCGACCAGTAGGTGTGGTTTACTGTAGACCTATGGGTGCTAGCAAGAGACAACGAATATTATCACTGTAAATAAGCAGACACTTCAGCAGCAAGTGTTCACGAGCACATTCGAAGATGCTAGATCAGGTCCTCGTAACTAGAATAAGGAAGACAAATCCTTAACCGAAGGTTGTCGAAGTCCCTCTCATCCATCAGACAACTTACGCAACAAAAAATAAATGTAACAATGGATAAACAACGCTATTAAATTATACAGCTAAACTCACACATGTCGCTAACGAAAATATATTTATTATTAAGGTGAAAAGTTTCATGCAATAACAACAATAATATTATGAACATAGCAATTCTTGAACGTCTCTCGCCATTATTCATAACGCATGTTCTGATGTTGGTATTAGCAAGAGGGAATTGAAGTCTACTTCGGGCGTCTTCGGCGACAAGAAGGTTCTCGTTATTTTACACGAGAGTTAAGACTCTGTCATTGTATGTTTCCTGCGAAAGTGCAGTGACCATTGAACAAGTCAAATTGTGAAGGTAACTTATCAGCCAGACGACCCTTCGCTACCTTGGTCGTCAACAGAAGTTATCGTTGACATAGGTACCAATTAGTAGGCTAAAAGTTTCCCCGGGTGCTTTTCGTGTGCGGTTCCTTGGGATATGTAGAACATATGTATAACTTACCCTACTTTCCTGTGGGACTTAAAGCGGAATGTCAGAAACTTTCTCCTTACGAAACTATTTACAGTAATCTTCGCAAAATGTAATCGAATGAACCTTGAGCCTCGTTCATACGTACAGTAATTATTTCATGATGAATCGGACAATCCAGAAATCGAAGCACCATTCAGAAGGTTTTTTTTTGGACGAGCAGTACGGAAAAGTTGATCTCACCTTGACTTTCATGAATCGCCGAATACATATAAAAAGACGCGAATTATTGTATCGTGTGTTAGGGTTGATTGCAGAGTCCGGAGAGGAACATCTTGAGGTAAAGGTGAAACTAAGGAGAACATGAGTAAAATCTAAGAATTTTTCGTTTGCATTGCACAGTCAGGAAATTGAGATATCTCAGTTGAGGTAAAGCAGGGCCGCAACTAGGGGGGAGCAAGAGGGGCATGTGCCCCGGGCGCCAAGCTGTGGGGGGCGCCGAAATCGCTTCCATTGTAATTTTTACGACTGAGATTGGTTACTGGTAACACGTTTTTAAATTTTCATGCCAGGAGTGCTTAATGTAGAATATAACGTCATATTTGTTTTAAAGTACAAGGAGCAAAAATCTGAAGCTGTTTTCAACCAAAAAAAAGTGGGGGCGAATCCTTTTTACGAATAAAGTAGACACAGAGAGCAGCAAAACAGAGCTCTTCCCACGTTGACAATGTTCGGCGTGGCCTGTCGTGTCTATAGCTTAAATATTTAGGACAGTGGCTACAGTCGGTTGTGTTGTTTGCGGGCGCGACTGATATTTTTGTAGTAAATAAGCTTAGCGAAATTGACCGCTTAAAATGTCAAAGAAACCTTCGGGAGCAGAATACAGAAAGAAAGTCACGGAACGAGATAAAGCGGCACATCTGTCGTCTTTCATATCGTCATAGTTGACTGAGATCCATCTAAGGTATGTTAAGTGTACGCAATTTCCTGTATAGTTCAATGTCTAGTATGATGATAATTATGGAATAAACTTGCTAAATTACGTTTTCGGTTGTCAGTATTGTTGTTATTTGCACAATGCTGCTCTTCTATCACAGAGCATTTAAAAAAAGCCCTTCGAACTAAATCCAAAGAACTCGTTTGCAGTTAGTATTGGTAACGACAGGATGAGCTGTCCAGTTCGCTCGATGCCTTGTATCCCTCCCAATTGCATCATTGTTGCCACACATTGTCCAGGTCCAGTATTGAGTATAGTTTTACTGACGAATCGAAGAGTTAATGTCAGTATCACAATTTTAGCGAGGTCTCAACAGCTGACGAAGCTAAATTGCAATTAATTATTAATAATATAACTGGGTTCCTTTGGATTCCTGAGAGTGCGAGATGATTATGAAACCAAAAATTAATAACAAAATGCAGATGTGGCCATACGCTGCACAAAATTTGTTATATATATATATATATATATATATATATATATATATATATATATATATATATATATATATATATTTACTATCCAAAACCACGGAATAAACAAGGTATATCAGAAGCGAACTAAGAAAATGGTGGACTACTCTAGACAATCAACGCTTGAGTTCGTGTACATCAAAGATACCGACACGCTAGTTCGCTTCTCCTTCTTTATTCTGTGCCAAAACGTATCTCGTTCTATAACAGTTATAAATACTTTATTGCACTCATTATTTTCGTACTGAATGGCAGACCAAACTTTTCTCTCTTATTAAAACAAAAACGTATGGATAGTATCCCATGACAACTACATGCAATGCAAAATGCCTGAGTTCTGAATGTAACTCATTTTATGTTTTGCATTCCGGATTGATTAGGAAGATTTAAGCGTGCCTGCATCGTGGGCAGGTAATGCTAGCCGCGGCTCGGCCGGGCAAGCGGAGTTATGTCACAACTTTTTTTTGTCAGTCTCGCGGCGTAATTTTGGTTAGGTGTATCGTATCCACGCCTATATATTCTGCCCAAAATAATAAATAATCTGTTTAAACCGATAGTGTTGGCCAACTTGTCACTAAAATGCCATTCTTGAGAGTTGCCGTTATTTATTTAGGCCAATTTTTCGAGTATTTTTTTAATTAAATGGCAACTGCTTATTATAAGCTACGTATCCTGATAAAAATTAATTGTATAAAGCAATTTACAGAGATACATACTACTGTATAGTTATTATTTTCCTCTGAGTTCACATTAGTCGAAAATAATTTTGTAAGTTATTGAACAGGAATTCAAGTAACACTAATTTAGAACAGCCCAGACTGTAAGTTTGGTTACGGTATCTCTCTGTACTTCACTGAAACAAATATCTTTAAATATACTTATCTTGACACAGTGGTTTAGTTAATTTTTAGGTATGAAAAATTATTAAAAAAATAGCACCATTTTGCACTTTGAAATACAAATTTTTCCGGGGGATGACCCCCTGACCCCCCTTTTTTATTGGAGTAGTATGTATAATTGAAAGGGGAGGGGGCGCCATAATTCGTATCTGCCCCGGGCGACATAGACTCTGGTTGCTGCCCTGAGGTAAAGTGTTACCATAATATTCGCGAGAAAAATAATTTCAATTCGTGCATTGACTTGCGAATGTAGCTAAAATGTATATTATTTTACATGTATTATACACAAAACTTAAATGACAGTGATTTGTTAATTTATATGTGTTTCGCATGATGTGAAGTTAAAAAAATAAAAAAATAAAAAGTATGAAAAATACACCGTTGATTTTGTTTATTAAATTGTATCGTAACCATTTTGTTTATAAAATGGTATCGTAACCGTTTTGTTGTAGGCTGTGATTTGACATATATAAAACCAAAAAAAAAAAAAAAAATATTTAGTATTTTTAAAAAAATTTTTTAAATTTTATAATTTTCGTTCCAAAATTTGGCATTTTTTATTAAATACAAAAACATTTAATTTTTAATTTTATGTAGGGCAAACCATGGTCTACAGAATTGTTATACACTGTGCATTTTTTTTTCGTTTTGGTTTTAGTGGCGTGCATAAAACCATTATGTGCAAATTTTGATGTTTACGGCTCATTACAAAAGAACTATGAGAGATACACAAATTTCCTAAGAGGAAGATTTAATCACAATTTATGTCTAAAATAAGAAAAAAATATCTGGTACAAATATAAAAATAAAAAAAAAAGACGTTGGAAACTGAGGATAGCCGCGCCCTTAATGTAGGTTGCTTGCACTGCTATGCCGATCGCCTGACGCATTTGTACCTGTGAATGTCTTCGTCTTACATTTAGTCACAGATCCATGTAGTGCAGTCCGTATTCATGAATTACCTTATTGTTTTCATGCTTCTCGATGTTTTAGGGACCTTCGGTGGGATCTGGTGTTTTTTTTTTTTACCAAATAGTGTTTTTCACTTAGTTTTTATATAGGTCGTTCGGAATAAAGTGAGCACAAAAAATGTAACCTTGGAAAAATATCACTAGATGTTACTGCATATTAGTCAATATTAACTATAGTTTCCATACTGCTTGTAGGGTTGGTAGAAAAAATACGAAATGTAGTTCCTCGTGTTTTCTTATTTAAATTCTACAATACAGAAACAAAATGAACCAAAATCGACATATTTATATTATACATAAAATAAACATTTTAAAATCAAATTGTATTGATTCCTACTGACTGCACAATTTATCTTACCCGCGCAAACATCAAGTGACGTGTCCAGAGAGGTTAGATATTTCCCGTAGTCAGCCGTTAGGCGCGGAAATATACGAATTTGCTGCGTATAGATCTTTAGGAATGCTTTTTTGAGTGCTCACTTTATTCCGAAACAACTTTTTGTCAGATTTACTTGGCGTAGACCATATCCGCGAATTGCCTCACACACAGTATAATCTTTGCTGTAGGCTCGCCCTGAGTATACTTCTGGCCAAGGGCACAGACATACACGACCTTCTGTTCAAGGTCAATATTCCTCACATCAACTCGCACGTAGTATAATGTAGGGCGAGTCCTCTGTCCACACGTACTGCGATAGTCCTATCAGCGCGCGTCTTATGTCACAACGTAACTGTACGTGGGCGGTATGGAAGCCTGTTTGTACGCAGTTGGTCAAACACCCATGCGCGAGTGTAACGAACATTTCGTCTCAGTCCAGGTAAGTCAGCCGGTTGTACTGTATATTATACACAGGGTCAGGTCAGCGTCTAGAGGTTCTACTTGATTATATGTTCTAGATAAAGTGAGCACTACAAATTTAACGTTTGAAAAATATCACTGGCAGTTACTGCATATAATTCAACATTAACTATAGTTGCCTTACTGTTTGTATGGTTGGCAGCGAAATTACTCAATATAGTTCCGTGTATTTTTATATTTAAATACAACTCTACAGAAACAAAATCAACCGAAATCGACATAATTATATTTCATATATTTAATAAACTCTTTTTTTATCAAACTGTATCGATTCATACAGACTGCACACTTTATCTTGCACGCGCAAACATCAAGTGAGGTGTACACAGAAGTTAGGCGTGTCCTATCGTTACCCGTTACGCGCGGAAAGATATTAATTGGCTGAAAATATAACTTAAGTAGGTTTTTTGAGAGCTTACTTTATCCCGAATCACTTATAATACAGCCGTGTGGTGTCGACCGTAGAAGAACAGGTCTGGACACTCGCCTATGTAACAAACAATGTATTTTGCTCGACCCCCTTGTTATTTGGCTGTAGTTCGTCAAGTTACCGAGCACATTGTGTTTTATTGGAGCTTCAGTTAGGGCGGACGGACTCAAACTCCGTCCACTTTTTCCATTGTTAAATTTATAAAGTAAATAAAGATTGCTGTAGCATTTTCTTAAAATTGTGAGCGAAGGAAGTATTTCATAAATTGATAAAAAAATACGTTTTGATAAATTGTTTATCTTAGTGGGAGGGAAGTGGGCGGAGTTTGGGCCCGACCGCCCGGATTACAGCGCCAAAAATGTATAGCATTATCGGTAACTTGGTGAACTGCAGCCAAACAACAAGGAGGTCAAGTTTCGAGGCGAGTGTCCAGACCTGTTCTTCTACGACCGTGGTCCAGACAAAGACACGCTGCCAATAACCATGGAGCACAGAGTAGGTACACGTGTAAGGAATTGAAACAAAGTGAGGTAGAAACGAAGTACCCGTCCCTGAATGCACGAAGAGTGCGACGAACTCGGTAAATACAAGGAAATATGCATTTCCGTCTTATATGAAACACTCTTTGTCATATCTTGCTTACTGAATGCTGGACTGCTTTTAGAAATGCCAACATACACATGTACAGCAGTGATAATTTCCTTAGAGACTCACACGTTAACCGCCATTGAATACGCTTCATTGATATTTTTAACTTTAAGAAGGGTTAAAAAAATTCCAATGATACTCTTTACAAGAAAAATAGTTCGGCTACTGGAACTCGTACCCAACAAATTAGAAGCACAGGATAATTTGTGGTGGAGGGGGTTATTTTTCCGGAGAGATAGTTTATAAAAGACAAGTAAAAAATGTAATTTAAATTTGTCCGTAAAATGGACGAAGTGGGAGTAATAATACACCGAAAATCTACTTTAAAAAAAAACTTGTGTTTATACCTTATCAGGTAAACATACCCTATTCGTCATACTAAGTCTTCCAACTTCAGTAGCAGAAATATGTTATATAAACATTTTAATTGTTATCTTATATGTGATACAATGGTTCAATTAAGGCCTTGTTACGGAGTTTTGCAGTAATTTCGAAAATATTTTTTTTATTGCTACCTAATACTCATATCAAAATTTCGCTGCCCAGTTTTAACACTTATATGTTATAATTTGTAGCTGAATTTTTTGTAGAGTTATACTGAACGGTTTTTTAGATTTCATTACCCAAACTACCACGTTTTTCGTCGTGAAAATAAGCAAAAATTAAGGAAATAATTTTTTTTTATTGGCGAATGGCACATTATTTTAAAAAAACGCGTCCACAGTATTGTGCATCGTGTGATTGCACATTGACTCAAATTTTTTCAAAACTTTTGGTTAAAAAATATTTGAGTTATTGGCACCAGTCTGGAAAAAAAAAACTCAGGAACAAGCCCTTAATGTCGAAACTACACACGCCTTCTCTCTGCTGGTAAACTAGTGAACTATGTGCACAGATCCTACCTAATTTTGTGAAGCACGCAAAGTGGTTTATCACGATATTAAGGTATAACCGTATAACACGATATATGGCCAGTTTACCCTATTAGACATGAAACTCTGAACAGTGTATAAGTAGATATGATGGTTTATCGCGGGAAAACTTGACCATTTGCTGGATTTAAACACACGGTCAGCTTGCCAGAATATTACTGGCTTTAGATTGCATTTGGATTATTATCGTATTTGACTGAGCCAATAAGACTCCCGATATTGTAATATTTGATGTCTGTTATTGATCTTCAGCCAGCTAAGTTGTGCCACAGAATGTTTTTTCCGTGTAGATGAAACAAATTATGGCATAAATTGGCGCGCAATTATTGTTTGTTTATGGAATTATTGATGGACATAAACACATCTTGCCGAAATAGCCCAAATAGAAAACTTCAACTGGCCACTTGTGTAATTTGATTGTGATAAGCAGCCCACACGCAGTAAACATTCGGAATGCACCCGCGGCCACATGTGGCACACATGATGCTTCGATGCATTATGAAATCAGCCACACATTAACCACAAGTGTACCACAAGTATTCTTATTATACTCAGATGTTTGTGGGTTAGTTTGCTAATCTGCTTGTGGACCGTATACTGAAGTATGTCAGTATTTTTAAACTAAGTTGCCCACATTAAAATACTTCAGTATAACTACAAGCATATTTACTAACATGGCCTGAGTAACAACCATTCCAGCAAAAAGAGACAATCATCCTAACGAACGTTGGCCGCTTCTGCCAACAGTTGTCCAACTGCAAATTATTGTACTTGCTATTAGGGAGTTTTCCTTCATATTTACACCCAGTTATATTGTTTGCATCATATTACTCCTAACCGCGCTAGTTTATTTACAAAATTCGTATTATTCTATCTATTTTAAAAGATTTAACGGGTAACAGTACCTGCCACCTACAATTATTACATTTTCGCAGTTAGTTCCATGTAGCGAGATATAATAAATTTTCCTCTCTGACATGGCACAGATATTATCTTCTTAAACGTTACCTAGCTGTCGCACCATAACTACATTTCTTACTTTCTGACTAATAACCTTCCAAGAGGAAGAAATTAATTTTATTCTACGTTTGGTCACAAATATAATATAAGCAATAGTAGTCAAGCAATGCCAACTGTATACAATGTAAGACAGTTATATGTGTCGTCGTAAGCGATATCGCCTATGATTGGCTAGTCATTAATATTGCAGTGTGGCTATCGCAGCGTCTCACTTATGTACAGAGCCCATAAGACGCGTGATTAGTTGCACGAACTTTGTCGGCTCAAGCCTCTGTCGTTTACGATCTTTCACATTATTAACTTCGGCAATTTCCCCTTCCACGTAGCGGAATATATAATTACACGCAATGGATTATTGTCATGCGTTAAACTAGTAAAGTTACTTACATTTGTTCCATTTACTTCTCTTAAATTTAGTTTTACTGTTTCCTTTTTATCATATCCATACCTTTATCAAAAGTCCATGTCAAAAATTTCCATCATGTTAGCATATGTTACAAGATGAACTGCTACGTACTTCTTATCAACTGTCATGATATTTTGTACTTTCTGAAGTATTTTTATCTCTTATATTTTACGTTATGTTTCTGCGAGTTTTGTTTAACCACAGAACGAAATCCTTCCGCACTCCAATATCTTAAAAATAACACATGTTGGATGTAAAAAAAATTTCACAGTAGAAAGCGTTTTCTTTACAACAAATAAATATTTTTTGTTCGAGTTTATTTAACTTGCGGTAAAAGAAATATTGACTAAACTAAGAAAAATTATAGATATGTTTACGTGTGTGTGTGTATATATACATATCTTACTACATTGTTTTCTTTGAAAATATCATAAGTTTCTGTGTAGCAAAGGTAATAATTGTTTTGAACAATAGGAGTGCAAGACTAAGGGCCGTATCTATAAACGGCTTTCGAATGACGACCAACTGCTACCCCCATAGAGAAAGCATTGGTGAGCAGTTGGTTGTCATTCGAAAGCGTGTGCTTCAGTCAACAGGCTACATACACAACGTAAAATTCTATAAATTAATTCGAACCAAATATAATAACGTGCAGATAAGGAAAAAAAGGAAGAAAAACCAGACTCCACAAAGGCAGAGAACACAGGTTTTGAGGCCTGCTCAGGCAAAAGGACAAGCAGATAAAATATATGAACCACGAAATACGACACAACGAAGAGACTAAACAAAACACAGTAGTTCTTCAGACACAGATAAAAAAGCGACGTTTCGCGAACTGAAACTTGAATCTGTAAACGTCTTCAGACTCAAATCGCATTCGTGTTCTTGGGCCAGAATCTTGGACGAAACGTCTTTTCTTTATTAGTGTCTGGAAAACTACTGTCTTACTGCTGAGTCGTATTATTAGTGTTCATATATCTTATATGTTGGTTCTTTCACCAAGCAGGCGTCAAACATATGTTGTCTATGTCGTGTCTGGTTTTTCTTCCTACTTTCCTATATATATATATATATATATATATATATATATATATATATATATATATATATATATATATATTCGTTATTTGGCTGTCCGTGCTTTGTTTCGCTCTGGTTATCCTCATTTCAGTTTTCTATATTAATTCTGAAATCACATCATTTGAATGCTGAGAACGGTCCTTAAACAGGCCATGACCGACTCCTATCCCTCCCCACCCTTCCACAAATCGTGTACCTCTACCAATGCCTTGTACTCGTAAAAGTGATATTATAAATAAAATTAAAAAAAACCTGTTATCAGTTTGTCATAGAACACTTAAGTTCGATAGTAAAATTATCATCTTAGTCTCACTTGAGAAGTGAAACTACATCAGACTAGCAACAACATTTCTTAGAATGGGAAATTTATTGGAGATCCTTCTTCCGAGACCTCAAAACCTCGCACTGAAAAATAAGTATATATGTATGCAGGGTCACGTTCGTAGAAGAACAGGTCTGGACACTGGCCTGGAAACTTGATCCCCTTGTTGTTTGGCTGCAGTTCACCAAGTTACCGACAATGCTATAGGTTTTTGGCGCTGCTGTTAGGGCTGTCGGCTCAAACTCCGCCCACTTCCACCCCACTAAGAAAAACAATTTATCAAAACGTATTTTTATCCATTTATGAAATACTTTCTTCGCTCACAAATTTAAGAAAAGGCTCCGGCAATCTTTATTTACGTTATAAATTTAACAATGAAAAAAAAAAAAAAAATTGGACGGAGTTTGAGTCCGACCGCCCGGAAAACAGCGCCAAAAAGTACGACATTCTCGGTAACTTGACGAACTACAGCCAAACAACAAGGGGGTCAAGCAAAATACATTGTTAGATAGGCGAGTGTCCAGACCTGTTCTTCTACGACCGTGTGCAGGGTGAGTCGTGAGGAAAGGTACATGCTTTGAGAGGTGATAGTACTGGTGATTCTGAACAAAATGTTTCTAATAAACATATACCCAACGTCTTAACCGTTTCAGAGAAACCGCATGATAACAACAATGAACGGGAAATGTGCAGGTGACGGTAAATCACGGTACTGCTATTGTATGTTTTGTTTAATTGTGTACATTTCGTCACAGAACATGTTCAAACACTCCAACACCAACTTCAATGTATTTTGCTGCTCTGATAGACAGCTGCTGTGTTGCTGATCTGAGCTCATTAGTACACTGCTGTACTTGAGCACAAGCATGGTAAATACGAGCGAGAAGTTCCTATCTTGTGTCCACCCTCCGCGTGTAGACTTCGCTTATAAGCCAACCCCACACACAGTAATCCAATGGGGTAAGATCAGGTGACCTCGGTGGCCAAGCAACACTGTAGTTGCCAATACTAGGGCAAGAGCTGTAGGACTGACACGGAGGTAAACTGCACCACGCTTAGAGCGCCACCGTGTGGAAATTTACAAAATTACACACAACATAACAGTAGCATGATTTACTGTCACCTGCACTTATCCCGTTCCTTGTTGTTTTCTTTACGTTTCTCTGAAACGGTTAAGAATCACCAGTACTATCACTCCTCAAAACATGTATCTTTCCTCCCGGCTCACCCTGTATATGGGACGTACGAAACAGGACCATTCCTAACACTCCTGATTTAGTTTTTAGGAACCAGTTCGGTTGTTTGCGTTTCTTTGAGTTTGAAAAAAAAAGTTATTATCAAATTACAATTTAACTATTTTATACCTAGCTCAATTTAAAAAAGTTTCCCTCCATAGAACCTAAACCAGATGACTTAACGTTGCTCGCTTCTTTATAGGGTGAAATTTGACGACTTTGTAACTTTTACGTCACTAGCATTAAACATGATTAGATAGTGAATAATCACTGCGATTGAAAATATTTTCTAGGAACGATGACTTCGAAGAGTTCGGGCCACACTAGAGACACACTGTGCGCAGCTGAAACTGAGTTATTTGTTCAGAGGTTAGTAAAATAATATATTACGTTCATTAGCAGGTTAGAAGGGCACTGGTATAAATGATGAGCAAACTTTTAAAACGAAGCATGCCTTCTTTATACAATTTTACAAGAAAGCCAGGAAACTGATACATTAGTATTCTAACGAAAACTAAATTCGACAGTGTTAATATTGGCCATTTTGTTGTCAAATAATGGTGGTTAATATGACACAATACGTAAAAATTTAGTCCTTTATTAAATAAAATAATGGACATATCTAGTTCCGAATGAACGTCGTGGACAGATCTGACTTTAAAAGTATTAAGCTTGTCAGACGCGGTATTTTGTAAATCTACGCCTTCCAACACATGTGTCCTTGTTCTGAATGCACAATTACAATGGGGTAGACATGTCTGGTTTTGTTTGAAAACAAATTATTTTCGATAGATTTTTAATACATATATATTATATATATAATTTTTTGATTAAATCCAACTGCAAACTCGTGTGTGACGCATCAACCTTATGTAGAAAATATGCTTAATTCATTTTTTCTGATTTTTCTCGATATGTCTGGTTTTGAAAAGTTCCTCGTCAATTATTGCCAATTGCGTCTGGCACAAGTATCATTGCAGTAACATGTAACGTTATCATTTTTACATATCGTTCGGGATAAAGTGAACACTTTAACCTATGAAAATATAACTAGCCATTATTGCATATAATTGAACATTAACTCTAGATGCATTACTGCTTGTATGGTTGGCAACGCAAAAACGAACTATAGTTCCGTGCATTTTCGTATATAAATACAGTAATGCTGAAACAAAAGTAATCGAAATGGACATAATAGAATTTTTAGTAATTAGTCAACATTTTTTTATCAAACTGTATACTTTCCTACCGACTGCACTATTTATCTCATAGGCGCAACCATCAAGTAATGTGTCCAGAGAAGTTAGACATGGCCCGTCGTTAGCCGTTACGTGCGGAAAGATACGAATTGGCTGAAAATAGAACTTTAGCAGGTCTTTTATAAGTAATCACTTTATCCCGAATCCCCTTATATCACCTTCAGTGAACTGTAAGAAGAGCACAAGTCTCCTACATCTACATTGAACAGTGTCTAAATAATGTAAATATCGTCTGTATTAATGACATTTGTTTCAAATTACAGTAAATGTAAAATCTCGGACGACGGACTGGGACCATGGTGGCACTTGTGGAAACGAAGGAGGTACGTTGTTGTTGCTATGCTGTTCCTTGGAGACATGACCAAAGCTCTGTTACGTACGAACCTCAGTGTTGCAGTGCTACCAATGACTGAGAACCACACGTACACGGATGGCAACGGTACAGAAATATTCGTAAGTACAGTTGTACTTCGGATGCTCTTGTGTCATAAGATATGTTTTAATAGTATATATTTGTATCTAGTTATATTTAAGTACTGAATGGCCAAAAATTTTGCAACCCTGTACGGCCAGCACTGACAGTAAATAAATACAAAAATTTATACATGTATATGTTTACACACACACACGTAGGAAGAATTGGTAAATGACAGTAAGGCTGTGACATAACAAAAAAAAACATAATTAATAATATATGTGGACTCATAAAACATATTTGCACATGCCACAATAAAAATGTCTACCAGCCTATAGAAAGTTGCATGAATGTGTTTGTTTGAGCGATATACCTCTTAGGTTTAGTTGGTTTTATTTTTCATATTACTTTTGGTTTATTGTTAATATTTATTTTATTTTTATATATTCTCATAAATTATTTATCTTTCAAATTTATTTTGCTTTATAATTAATATTTCTTTGTTGTATTATTCATATTTAGTTACTTTTTATTCATATATATTATTCACATTTAATTTGATTTACTATTGTAAATTAGTTTATTCGCTGTTAATATTGAACAATTTTTTAATTTTTATTTTTGCTCTGTTGATAATAATTTATATTAACAAAAAAATTACGTTTTAACTTAAGCAGACATTAACTTTCAATTTTGTAACTTACCCAACACAAGAAGAGATAAACAATTATTATGTTTTTATTAATGTCCTTGGATTTGCTGGTTTTTCAATAATGCCAAGATTCTTGTTTTACTTCTTAATCCTGGCTTAAATTAAATATTGTAATAATTGTATCGTGCTCTCAAATTGCTATTAAATATTGTTTGCTACTTGGAGTAGCTGATTCATATTCACTCTTATACTCCCCATGGCGAAAAACTATATTTCCATTTTGTAATACTTTCTTTATACAAAATTTAATTGGCATATATTACATTTATTTTTATTCTTGCTTCGGAATGCGGAATATTATTGCTCACAAAAAATATAAGCGCACTGAATTCTTTCCTAAAACTTTAAAATATGTGAATTTTAGTTTTATTACAATCTGTCAGTTCCCATATGCATTTTATCGCAACTCCTACGTCACATATAAAAATTGACATTGTACGCTATTTATTTTATTAAAATAAAATATTTTTCAAAGTTTTTGTTTCCCTAAACTACAATATTTTCGAAAATTTGGTAAGTAATTTGTTTACGGAGGGTTTATCTAAATATATTCAAACATATCCGAAAAAGTTGTCGGGTTCTTTACAAGTGATTTAAATTAGTATTTTACAATCACTTCTATGTGTTAACTGTGACTGGGGATACGTTGAATGAGGTACATGACTTGGGGGGGAATATATTTTTCAGGTTCAAGACTTCGACTGGGACGTAAAGACTCGAGGAGTGCTATTGGGTGTTTTCTTCTACGGCCTGGTCTCCTCGCAACTTGCAGGAGGAATATTAGCTGTCAAGTATGGCGGATGCAGACTCTATGGCTTGGGTGTCATGGTCACATCTGTCACCACGCTGCTAACACCAGCAGCGGCCAACATTCACCTCTACCTACTCATTGCTCTGAGGATATTCGAAGGCGTCTGCGAGGTTCGCAGTCACATTTATAACTACGGCTAAGTATTTAGGCCCTGCAATCTGAATAAGGGCCGACTGTATCGAAAGTTTGGGTTCTAAGATATCCTTTTGAAAATGTAAAATACAGTGTTTAAAAAGACTTGATCCATGTTCGTATTGTGCCATAGTCATGTGTAACCTAAAGTTAAGTTGAAATAAAAGAGAATTCAATAAATATGTCTAGAAATCATATATTCCTAAACAAATAAATTTAAAGGCGATGTCTGACACAATGTCAATAAACGCGAGAAATAAAGTGGAAATTGATGTTTAAAGTTCCTAGTTTAAAGTAACTCTTTAAAGTTGGCAGTTACGTAAAATTCACTTCGGGTATCTTCGGCACAAATCGTGGGACCACGGTTGGCGAAGCGGCTAGGCTATCAATCATGTTGATCCGGACCATATACACGTCGGGGTCGACGCTAATTTTGGTATGTAAGAATCGTGCTGGATAATGTTATTGGTCGACGGGTTTTGTCGTGAATCGCCTGTTTTCTCTCACCACTTCAATTGATTGCTGCGCCATATGCATACATCTCTTCACTTAGCTAACCTAGGATAGCGAGTTGAGTTACGCATACTGACAGGTTCAGTTTACATAAACTAACCTATAATTTAATCTTGCTAACGTGAGACAATACAAGGTGTAAAGATGGTAGGTTTCTATAGTTGTATATTTATAAACCTAAGCATGCCAGTTAGTATTGGTAACAACAACGTCAACCGTAGTGAACATAATTTACGACTACTTAGTCTGTCGCCAGTGGAGTTTGATAACTATATGTCTGGTGTTGTTGACTGTCTTTGTTATCAGTAACAACGTAACTCTCTCGCGAAACACACTAGGTAAATTATGGGTTTTTAAAGTTGACATAACCGAGTGAAGTGATAAGGAAAAGCAGACAGTTATACACTCGTGCATGGCTATGGTCATACGGTATGCACAAAGCTGGAAACAATTCAGCTAAAATGTAAGGTTGCACAACAACATAAATAAACATTTAATTATCCAGGCTGTTATAATAAGGTACGGTCAAACTTTCAGGAAACATTCCACACACACAAAGAAAGAAAATATGTGATATGGACATATGCCCGGAAACGCGTAATGTCCATGGTAGAGCCCCTTCAATTATCTCTCGTTACATGTCATCGTAAGAACCTTTCGTACAGACACTGTTCCAATTACCCAACGGAATGTTTGTTAGAATGTACGTTACTTCCTAGGATCACCGCCAGGTGGGCGACGTGACGGAAGGTAATCGTGACTGCATCGCGTCTCTTCAACTCACATGAAATGATCGACTGGGAGCACACAGAAACAGACAGTACCAGCATTACGTAACACGCGTTCTTAAATGAAATGTTCAAAATGACTTCCGTGAGCGAGGATTCATGCATCATGGAATCCTTGATGCGCTGATGTATCCCTGCAGTATGGCGTATTGTATCAAGTGGCCCACCTGGCGGTGAACCTAGCATGTAAAATACATTATAAAGAACCAATCCATTGGGTATTCTGTACGAAGTGTTATTTACGATGACATTTAACGAGATCTAAGGAATTAAGCTCTACCATGGTAATGAAGCGTTTCCGGACATATGTCCATATCACATGTTGTCTTTGTGTGTGTGGAATGTTTCCTGAAAGTTTGGCCGTACCGTTTCGTAACATCTGTATACTTAAATGAAAAAAAAAAAAAAAAAAAGAAACCTTTTATAATTTAAAAAGTGTTTCAAGTACGCTGAAAAAAAATTTTTTATTGTTTGTTTACTGCATGAAAACTTTAAAAACTCGTTTGCAGGCGAGGATAAATAAATTTCTACAGTAATTATCGTGTATTTCAATGGAACATTTGTAATAATTGCCACTCCTTAGCAGTGTTTTACAAACTAGTCTTATCCCACGCTATTTTACTGTCCCAGTTTCTGTATGCGAAAAAAACGTGCATACATCTTTATAGCGGTTATAATACAGTAATTGCTGTTTCCCTCAACTAATTCTCGGTATTTCTCAGAGGCCTCACACCAAGGCGATCCGGGTTCGATTCCCGGTGGGGTAGCATGTGGGAATCGTGTCGGACGATGCCGTTGGTCGGCGGGTTTTCTCGGGGATCTCACGTTTCCCCCGCCTTTTCATTCCGGTACGGCTCCATGCTCACCTCACATCACCCCTCTCCAGCACTAAACACCTCGATGTTAAGCGCTACCAAAAATCTCTCACTCACTCGATATTTCTCTATGGACTCTTGGGCCGTATTCCCATTGGTCTCCTCCTTCCAGGGGGTTCCTAGGTTGAAATTGTTTTAGGTCAACTTCTACCGTACTTCCTACTTAGATGTCCATACCACTTTAATATTTTCTGTCCAATTCATGATAAATTCGGAAACGTATTTCAGTATATAATGTTAGTAAATAAACAATATTTTTAATGAATCCGTACAGATCTTATAAATTTCCTCCATATGTTTAAGATAAATGTTACACGTAAGTGGGTAGGAAGTAGGGCTTCAGGTCTCAGAGGCGGGACCAGTGACTTAGAGAATCAGAAAGGTGAAGATTAGTGACCATCAGCTGGAGTGATTTTGGTAAAACTATGACAAATGGAAACAAGGGTGGCATCTAGTCCGAGGCGTCTGAAACACGAGTCTTGTGTTTACCTGCTCATCACTTTACTTGAATTGCAAGGAGTATAAGGAGAAATAGAGATTCTTTTCAGCTGCCTTACGTTCCCTTACTTATATGGAAAGCAAAGGCTTTAAATGACATACCGCGAGATTTGGGAAAAGCGTAACACCTCACTTTCTGTGAGAAATATAACTACTTCATACCCGAGAACCAATTTATAAATATAGTGTAGGTGTGTAAGCTCTATTTTCAGCAAGTTCGTATCTTTCCGCATGTAACGGCTAACGACGGGGGATGTCTAACCCCTGTGGACACGTCACTGGATGTTTGCGCGTGTAAGATAAATTGTGCAGTTGGTAGGAACGTTTATAGTTTGATAAAGAAAATTTTATTAACTATTCAAAATACAAGTATGTTGATTCCAGTTTCAGCACTGTTGTACTTGAGTGGGAAAATACACGGAATTATATTCGGCAAATCGCTGTCAACCATACAACCAGTAAGGGAACTATTGTTAATGTTGAATAATATACAGTCACGATTAGTGATATTTTTCTAAGATGAATTTTTAGTGGGCATTTTTCCCAGACGATTTATAATGATGTATACGTTGTGTTGTCGCAGGGTATAATGTCTCCGAGCCAGGAGCTGGTGTTGTCAAGATGGATCCCTGCAGCAGAGAGAAGTTCTCTAGTCGCTGTAGTAGCCACTGGAGTATCCTGGGGAGATATGTCCAGCACAATAGTCTGCAGTCTAGTAGGATATCACTGGGGCTGGCCCGCCATATTCTACTCTACAGGTTACTTTCATCATATTTCACTTGTGCAAGTTGGCAACCAACTATACAATGGCCGATACACAGGCGCCGAGATCCGCATGATTAGAGATTCCTCTGCAGCTCTGCTATGTCGTTACTGGCTATTGATAAAATATTTAGGAGAGTAGAGAGTAGTTGTCACTGAGAAAAAATAACACAACCGTTCATTTCATTAATACCATTTGTAGCACAATGTAACTGTCACTCACTTAGGCGAACTATTTGTGCATGAATTACCACTTATTGCATGCGCCTCAAGGGTTTTTTATTTGATATTACAAATTATTTCTTAGGAGTAATTATACTATACATTTTAGTTTGTTTTTAAAACGTGGTGTATTTAATGTTTAATTTCATATTATTTTCTGAATTTTTAGTTTTGTTTGTGGAAAATTTTGGAATGAAATGTTTTAAAAAACGTGGAAGTTAAAAAATTATTTTTTAAAGATGTTTTAGTTTTATTTACTTTTATCTCTAACATTGCATAGCCAACCAGTTCTGAGCTATGATAATGTTTAAAGTTTCTGGCTCAATTTTAGTTTAGCTCACTGTTACCGAACGTACAAGCAGATAAGAAAGCTAGTAAACAAAAAAACTTGTTGTAATAGGGAACAACATAATTTACGAAACAAAATAGTAACATATTTAATTTTTAGGTAAGCACATTTTGAAAAGTTTCCTTTAGTATCAGGTCACTCTGCCATACACAATGATTATTTAAAAGATCAGCACACTTTAAAATAATGTTATGCAAATTCTACGACGTAAAAACAAAGTAAAAACACAAATAAAAATAATAAACTCCAGTTGAGGACAAAGGAAATGTTATGTTCTTAATAAATTGCTTCATGGAGTTGCTATTACTTTAATTTACTCTTAAGATAAAATGGAAGACTGTTAAATACATCTTCTTTCATCTTTATGACACGATACTTTGTGTTAAAATGGTCACAATCAGGTTTAAAAAGGATAGTAAAATTATTTTCAGTTGGTTTCGTATTTATGCAACGTTTCTTGAACTACTATAAAGGTTAGGTGAAAAATAATACCATGAGCTTTCATCGTGTCTCATGAAGTACCATTATTGTATAACTAATTTACGAATTAATGTGCAAGAATGGAAACACTGCAAGTAGGAGTGATGAAACGGTAGGAACGCGTATAAGAGTCACCCTTATAGCTCCCTTGCAACTGTGTATAGAACGCTTGAAAAAAATCTACTCTACGCATGTATTCATTACTATCTTTCAAATATCGAAATTTGGTACGAAAAAAGGCTGTGTTTCACAAGTAAGATAATTATTTTGTAAAAGTTAAACTAAAACAAAGATGACTACTATTGTGAAGTTCAGACATTATGACTAACTGATATGAACCCAAACGAGGTTAAGTTTTTATTACAATGTAAGATGATAAAAATTCTCAAAATTTACGAAGTATGATACTTGGAGCGAAATGGATTAGTCCTAAAACACCCACCTCGCAATAGGAAGGTACCGGGCTCTAATCTCTGCTCCGGCCATTCTATTTTCCATGGCGTTCCTACCATCACTCCAGGTGAATGCTGGGAATGATTCTTTAATACTGGCCCGGGCCGATTCCCGCCCCCATTCCCCCGTATGCATCTACCTACTAAGAACGTGAAGATATTAGAGTCTACGTAAAACAGGCAATAAATAAATAAAATGTGTATCTTCGTATGTAAAACGGACCATAACGAAGCAAAGATAAAACTTATATTCTTCTTTTTAATGGCCATTAAATGTTGGAAAACATGATCGACCGGTAAGATGGCATTATTTATTTCAAGGATTCATTGCTATGAGAAGGCGAAATTATCAATAATTTGATGATTTAAGCTAAACCCGCGGTGCTAAAGTTAAACGTATAAATAAATGTGAATATAATTACATTATACTTAATTCTTCCAAATAAAAAAACATGGCGAATATCGCTACGTAATATATACGTTATGTAAATAATTCACGGACAGTATACAAGCTGAACATAAATATCTCTGGGACAGGAATTTTTCAATAGCATCAAAAATAAAGGCTTAGTCAACGGAGCGTTGGTGACCACGCTCAGGAACCAGCGTAGCCCCTATAGCACCTTCGCTTTGAGTCTCAAATCATAATACATCTCCCGGTAGGCGGCACCCTTAATTTATTCAACTGCCCCGGATAGTGTTTCAGCACAGAAACAGAAAGTCTGAAATAACTATTGCTTACATTAGTAGTAATCAGAAGGAACGATTTATTCGGGTATGAGAATGTGCTAGTTGTGTTGTTGTAAAGACTATTTTACCTGAAATGTGGAACTTCTTATGTTGCAGGTTGTATCGGTATAGTGTGGTTTTTTGCTTGGTTGGTAATTGTCAAGGAATATCCGACAATGGATAAGAAGATTTCCATATCTGAACTTGCATACACTCAGCATTCGCTTGGAAAAATACAAGTAAATGAGAAAGCGGTAAATATTAAATTATGACAAGCAAGCTCTACACATTAATAATACTATTATTAATATTAAAACAATGGTCTTGTTATTAAAATACGTCCGTTGTTTATTGTTTTAGGGATGTGTTATTTTTCAGGAAACGCTTGATAATATCGTCCCTTGGCAGGCGAAAAGGCCAACGTCTCAGTTTTAATATTAGTTTATAAATCATTTTACTGACTCTTAATCTAGAGAGAAACCAAAGACATCATAGTGGCCTGGAATCCTACAGCTACACAATTCTATTGATTTTTGGAGATTGTTTCCAGTTGAATTTTTTTAACAGTTTTTTCTTTCTCCTGAAAATTTTGTAAAATGTGATGTTGGCCCTTTAGCCTGCCAAGGGACGATTTTGTCTTATTTGCATAATAGTCTTTCACTAACATTTCGTTTTAGAAAGAAATCCTCTTAAGATCACTTTATAGTTATCATAACAATATTCTAGAGTGATGTTATGTTGTTTATGAAGTGCATGAACTATTCTTTTCGTAAAGAAAAAAAAACGTATATTTTGAAAAGTACCCAACAACCAAATTTATTGCAAATTTTACAAATCCATCCCTTATTTTTTTTAAGTTTACTTGGATGGAGTTTATGATATACTTATAAACAATTGCATAACAGGATACATTTTACCGAGAGCACAGCGCTTATTCATACTCACGATCTCAGAAGAAACTTGGCGGGTGAAGCACTTTTTGCCTATGTACCAGGTATTGTATTATTGTCACAACAACAGTTGTGTACATTTTTCTTGAAAACGGCGCATTCTAGCGATGTACTACTGCTCGAATAGACTGAATTAAATGTTCATTAAACCTGATGGCAAAGTAATTTTATTCTATTCAAGTGTGGCCAACTCTACTATTTTCATGAAGGGTGATTTTTTTACAGCTTAAAGATCTCAACTATCCTTAAAGAACATAATTTTTAGCTACATTCCCCTTTTTCCCCCTTTTTAAATACTTAATTGATTATCAAAAATTAATTTTTTAAATAGGCCAATTTTAAAGTTTTTGTGTTGTGTTGAGTAGATGAACATTATTAATACAATAACCCGTAAAAATAAAAAAAAAATATTGTAATTTTGATGTTTTACAATTGTCCTTCTTAAGGATGTTATGGGCCTTAGCATTTTTTTTTCGTTTGATTCACGGAAACGTGAAAGGCAATAACTCTAATACAACACGTGCGTCAAACACGTCATCGCCTCTAGGAGCGAAGGACAAAACTAGCGCGCAGTGTTTACATAGTAACTGTTTTACAACGGTACTTCAAGCGATGTCTCTGTTATTTTATCTGTGGAAAGTATGTGGTAAAGTCCAATGTAGGTTTCTATGATTCTGTTTTACGATTACTGTTGATATTTTCTCAGTTACAGCAACTGGAGAAAGGAATTTTTAATTCTTTTTAGGAGCTTTGAAATCATGTTTTTAACTAGTGAATGGCATTTTTAAAGCCATAGGGACACAGTTTGAAGCATGTGTTCTCTTCGTGTATAAACTCATGGAAAACACTTTTAATAGTTATACAAGAAAAAAAACTTTCCGTATCACACTACAGCATGGCTTACGCGCCAGGTGCACTAACTCTTAAAATAAAGATAAACTGCATAAAAAAAGAGAAAATTTAGCAGGTTCTGTTTTTGTTTTGATGGTAAACAGTGGCAGAGTGGAGTAAACGAGCTGATATACACTACTGCACTACAAAACTATTGATATGCTACACATGCATTCGTGAACAAGATATCAGCTACTAGCTCTATTTACCAAGTTAACCAACGTTACGTTGTGAGCTATCTTATCAGATGTGTACACAATTATTTTAAAATGTGTGCTAATTTTCACTATATATATATATATATATATATATATATATATATATATATATATATATATATATATATATATTACATTTCGTGTCGTCAACGGCAGGGTGTAATTGAAAGTTAACTGCTGATTTTTCAGAACTGTCAATTTAATTCCACAGTAGTGACGTAATGGAATAGTGGTACTGAAAAAACGCGAATCAGCTACAGACAACAAAAGTTGAACGGTTATTTCCTGCGGTTGGATTTAAATTGTCGTGCTAATTATTCATGCTTATAAATACATATTTTTATGATTAGGCTTTAACGGTATTACTTTAATTATATTTAAATAGATATATAATATACACAATAGTTTAATTTGTAAAATGAGGAGGGATTTCTTCGTACTCTTACAAACCTTTTAGAAAGTACAATTATTTTTTGTAAAATTATTTATTTGTTAAGTTACAAGGATTTTCATTGTAAAAATACGTAAGAAAACTCTGTAGTCATTCAAAATCACGAGTTTTTAGGAAATGACATAGCTAAATACAATTAGTGGACTCTGGAATACATTTTGCTGGAATAAAATTAATGCTCATATGAACTAAACTGTCCAAAATCTAGAAAGTTTAACAATCGAGTATGCTAGAATATAAACAAATTAGAGGTTGTGCTAGTCAGGTGGTATGTGTGCGTAAGTTCGCTTTGCGATACCTGCGCGTTCGGCTTTTTTTAGTCAAAATAATTGCACGTTAAATTACGTGTTTTACTGTTATTACTCAATAACTCAATTGCAAGTACAAACACAAGACCAAACTTTGTAACCTTACAATCTTATACTTGCAGTTCTTCAAGAAATCCATTTGTAGTGCCCAAACATTTTCCTTGGCATCTGGGTTCCCAAATATTTTCCTTGTAAAAATATAAAAAAATTAAACAGTTGTATTAAACTCTAGGCCAAACTAAACCAGCATTCAGACTTTCCAGCTAGTAGGTAACATGCGTTCTTTAAAAACTTAATTGAAGAAGTTTTGTGCATTGTAGTTATGCGTGTGCTGGCGATTATTTTCTACAGCTCTCTTCTATTCCGTTGATACAAATGGTAACTTCCATGCCAGTGTTGGCACTCCTGTTTCCATACATAGCATTCTCCTGGAGCTACAACATACTGCTGACACAGACGCCAGCCTACATTCAAGGTAAGAAGTTAGTTGACTGATTGTGGTTTTGACTCTCTGTTTACTATAACGGCGTGAAGTATGACTGAAGGATGTATGAAACTAGCACTTAGCACTCTGAAATTAATTCTCCGAGGCTAACCTGGCAAAAATATGCAGACATTTATTTGTTAACTCTGTACCTCGAAAACAGACAATCGTAAATTAAACATTATAACTCCCTACCCGAGAATATGAAGAATACCAACCATACAATGAGTTAAAAAAAAATTAAAAAAACTTTATTTTGAGTAATATAAGTGAAGTTGACAGTCTCTCCAAAATTCCCTAGGATTTTGTATTGTAACCAGTTACTCTTGTTTGTATGTACCCGTGTGTGTATACAACCACTCTGTTTTGTAAAACCTAGGAATTATTCTTTACTTAGGCTTACCTTACTGTTTGTTGTTATAATTGTTGTGATATTTGTGGACATTGTTTACTTTCTTCTTTCCTTGTGTTCACTTCTTAACATGGATTTTGTTTTTAACTTGGTTAATATTTACGTATTCTGATTAGTTTTAGCTATGTTTATTAGTGGATGTTGAATGTTCTATGTTTGTTCTCTTGTTTTGATTTTATTCAAAGTATGATTAGTGTGTTACTGTATGCCATTAAAATGTAACCTATTTCAAGATCCCCACCTAGAGCTATGCTCAAGGGGATTAGTGTTACTATTGTAATTCTGTAATATAATTTTCTTATCAACAATAATAAATAATAAATAAAAACTATTTATGCCAACTTTATAGGAAACCTAAAATACATAAAAATAAAATATTGCCTTATTACAAATCTGATATTTGAATAAGCCTGTTAAAATTGATTGGTAGCAATAAAATATAGCCTACATGCATTATTAAATTGTTAGTTTAATTTAATGTTTCTTTTAAATTATATGACGATTTTTCAGGTTAATGACTAATGCTCTTAACAACCCTAGTAAATCATGGAAGGAGAATTTTTGGTAGGCTTACACTGTTATGGGTTGGTGCACTAAAGTTTGTCTGGTTCTGGGGTACACAACTATTTATTTAAGTAGCAAAGTTCGGAGGTTTTCGCTGCAGTTATCTGATTGGTCTTGGCTGCTGGGTTTCAGCCAAGTCGTTGCTGGTGAAAAGTCCGACGTTTCGGCATGCGTTTTGGCTGCCATATTCAGAAGATATAGCTACCAGTCGGTAACAACTACTGTTACCAGTAAGTGTTCACAGCTCCTGCACACCTGAAGATGGCAGCCAAAACGCATGCTGAAACTATCAATGTACATTTAAGTAATTTATACTCATCAGTATTTAAAAAATACATTCGAAATAGTAAAGAAAACTTAATATGGTAACGTCATCAACTTGACAGTTTTTCTCTGGCAGGAAGTTTTTGTTTCATTACGTGTGTTTGAAAAAGATAAATAAGTGGGAGTGGAAGGTAAAAAATGTGTCAAAATTTATGGATTTTGAGGGGTGGAGAGGGGGAGGAGGAAAGATGAGGGACAAAAGAGTTTACCCAAAATATAAGACTCTTAACTAAGAATTGTGTGTTTATTACCAATTTAATACCTGTCAACAAGTAATGAAGGTTAATCTAATACTATACTTCCTTTGTTTTCGAGTCCCAAACCAAAGTAACTAATGCGAAATGGGAAAGGAGGAAAGGGGAACAAAGCCTTGATTCCTGTATCCCTCTCCATGCAATCATCCCACCAGAGAAACATACAAATATAACACATCGTATGCCTTAAGCCCGATACACACTATCCATAATTCAGTATATAATTCCGTACCGAATTCAGTGCAAGTATCACTGCGACAGTGTGTACCACAACTACGCTGGTTCCACACAGAATTCCGTACTAATTCCACAGATAGCGCCCGTCCTATTATTCATTGTAGTGTATGTTCTCGCGCAGGCGCAATGCACACGAAGTACTCAAGCAGGGTTGACTATGTGATTTGAATAGTAATAAAATTCTCGTTTCGTCTTAAACAGTGACTGCCGGAGATATCAAAACCTAAATAATACAAGAGAGCGTAACTTATTTGGGGATCACATGCGTGTCTGGTTTGTGAAATAGTTGTCGGGAATTCTACAGTTATACTTTAAGTATTATAGCTAGAGCCAGTGAATTTTGGTGAAAAGAATTCTGCAAGAACTTGTTTCAATGCCTTACGTTCACACCTGCAACTCTGGTTCGTGGTTATTGGCGGAATATAATAGGGCAAAGGCTTGGCTCATTTGACTCTACAAACCAGAGCAATGTTACCGCGATAACACACGTCCCTGATTTGAGGGTAGGACCCCGAGACGCCGAAAGTTGAAAACTTCCAATCGCTGACTGCGAAGAAGAGAAACAGGTGTTCACATAAGGAATTGAAACAAGTTGTTGCAGAATTCTTGTCACCAAAATTCACTGGTTCTAATTATAGTAACCAACATCACAAACATATTTTTCTTCTTTATGCACCGAAAGTTGTTAGTAAATAGTAAAAGTATGTACGCAACATAAACGTTTTGCTTCATAATTCTGGTATGAAATCGCTATCGATGTTTATGAACAGAAATAAGTAAGTAATAGAGTAGAAAATTGAGGGTATAATAATGTGTATCGAGCCTTTAAGAAGAGGGGTATAGGACCTTGAGATAGAAGGGGGAAGAGCAGTATTTTGCTTGACCCCCTTGTTGTTTGGCTGCAGTTCACCAAGTTACCGAGAGCGTTGTGTGTCTTTAGCGTTGCAATCAGGGTGATCGGACTCAAACTCCGCCCACTTTCCTCCCACTTTTTTCCAGTGTTTATATTATATAGATAAACAATTCATCAAAACATTTTTTTTTATCAATTTATGAAATAATTTCTTTGCTCACAATCCTAAAGCATGGCTCAAGCAGTCTTTATTTACTCTATATTGTAAACACCAGAAAAAAGTGGGTGGAATTAGGGCCCGACCGCCCTGATTGCAACGCTAAAGACACACAACGCTCTCGGTAACTTGGTGAACTGCAGCCAAACAACAAGGGGGTCAAGCAAATTATATTGGTAGATAGGCGAGTGTCCAGACCTGTACTTCTACGATCGTGGTCCCAGTATAGGCTGCTAATGCTTCATTTGTACTTTTCTCTCTCATATCTTGGTCAAACTGATTTTGTTAGTTAACGTAACAATATGGCTGAATGCACTCAGCTGTTACTGTTTGTATCCTGAGAAATGAAGTTATGGTTGCACAACCCACAGTCAAATTATACATGCTGCTTTGGAACAAACAATTCTTGACACGTATAAACACGGCGGATGGTCTCCTACCCCTGCCGACAGAAGGCCTCACGTCTCTTACCATGCTCAATCTATATCACGGTCGTAGAAGAACAGGTCTGGACACTCGCCTGGAAACTTGACCCCTTGTTGTTTGACTGCAGTTCACCAAGTTACCGATAATGCTAAACATTTTTGGCGCTGCAGTTAGGGCGGTCGGCTCACCCTCCGCCCGCTTCCTTCCGACTAAGATAAACAATTTATCAAAACGTATTTTTTATCAATGTATGAAATACTTCCTTTGCTCACAATTAAAAATCATGGCTCCAGAAATCTTTATTCACTTTATAACGTTAACAATGAAAAAAAAAAAGTGGGCAGAGTTTGAGTCCGATCGCCCGGATTACAGCGCCAAAAAGTACAACATTCACGGTAACTTGACGAAGTACAACCAAACAACAAGGGGGTCAAGCAAAATACATTGTTAGATAGGTGAGTGTCCAGACCTGTTCTTCTACGATCGTGATCTATATCATGTTTCTATAATCTCTGCCAACCACTGAGATATAATTACTAACGTCTGGCTTCATTACTCTCCAGATGTGCTGAAACTAGCCTCCCACAAGTCCGGATACTTCTCTTCTATACCACTAGCTGGCAAAGTGCTGGCAATGTATACCATGTCTCCTGTTGCAGACTGCTTGATCAGGAGGAAGATATTGAACGTCACTGCTGTAAGTTAACTTATATTTTATTCATTATATTTCACATTCATTTCAACGCACGAATTTGAAGTGAGAAAATCTAGTTAAAAGTAAGAAGTAAAAGTTAAACTATTGGCAAACTTCATACATGTTCGTTTAATGTACCTGAATATGTCTATCTTAGAACTCGAAGTGGAGTATGTTTGGTTACTCAAAATTCCTCATGTATAAAGTACAAACGTTGAAATTTCGTCATCTCACTTTGCAATCATGCACTGTAACGGTTGTTGGTATGCTTATTCGTGATTGTATGAAGTTTCATTGTTATAACAGTAGTTAAATACATAGTTACTGTTTATATCTCAAGATCAAGTGCATTTATATAACAGTTCTGTTGGCAAAGTGTTATGTGGTACATTATTAATTTAATTTTAATTTGGTTTCCAGCATTCCCTGCGATGACTTGAATATTTCACCTTCACTTACAACTTTACTGAAACATGAGTTAACAAATAAAATATAATAGGTTAACATCTAAAATGACACTTGTGAACTGTCAAAAATATTGCAATCGTTCGTGGTGTGGACTATACATGATGTTGCAAAATTTTAACATTATAAATTTTGCAGGAATAATCCTTAAATTTAGAGGCACGAAAAATGTTTTATGAACATAGGTACAGTATGAAATTGCACCATTTCTGCCCTACAGTTCACAGTATGTGATGTGTAGTGCATAGCGTACTAGCTGGATCATTTTAGTATGGAACGCCATTGCAGATATTACTGGCAACTACATACCAGGCGACTCGTATTTAATTGTACGGTAGGCATTGTCCGAGGTAGCATTCCACACTAGCAAGATCCAGCTATGCATTGTAAGTCATGAGGCCTGTAGTAGAGCAAAGCTGCGTTTTCACATCTATGATCATAATATTTTTTTGCTTCCCTAGAAGTGAGGAATCTTCCCCCAAAATAATGACTTGCAATTTCGCAACATTCTGTATGTTATCGCTACTCCACTTAGCACGAGGAGAGCTGCTAGGGATATGAATGTAATACTGTTGCAGACCAGGAAGCTGTACTTCTGCGGTAGCCTGGCTACTATAGCAGCTTGCAGTCTACTCTTACAACGAGCCAGCTCAGTCATCGAGCTACTCGCCTGTCTGGTCATCATACAGATGTGTCTAGGAGTCATTCGTGTGCAGATGATGTAAGTGTTGCCAGACCTGCCTAGAGTACGAGACATGATCCGCAACACATATGTGCTCTGTAGAATGCTACGTGTGTTATCTGTCATACTTAACACAACATGTACATCTTGATGTTGCTACATATATTGTATTCTGTTCCACATAACAAGTGCCGGATCTAGAGAGAGAGAGAGAGGGGTACGTGCCCCGGGGCGGGATATCAAAGGGGAGGCAAGCTGGCTTAACCATACTTAAGAATGTTAGAATAGAACAATTATATCCGCTTAGAAGTAGCTAATTCAGTAAATAATTAAAGTGTAATTAATGTTTGGCACGGATATAAGTAATTAATGTCATAACTTAAAGCTCTAGTTTCGTGTTGTAGTATGTACTTATAATGTTTACATGAACGCCTGCCAATTAAACTGAAATTAAAGTTTAATTTCATGTCATAACAGATTTCTCGCGTAGCCAACATTTAATTTTTAAATTACTACAACGAAATTAATATTACAGCAGTGTTAACTACTTTTCTACCCAATATTTAACGTATATTACCGTAAAATTTGGAAAATCAAAATAAGGGGGGGGCGTAAGCCATCTTTGCTTCCTTTATAAAATGATCTCGATCCAGGACTGCGCATAACTTCAGTAAAATTTGATAGTTCTGAGGGCATGACTTTTAAAATGCTGTAGATGTTCTATGTTGTTTCAGTCGACAATTTTAGTTCTAAAATGAAAATTAGATGTACATTTCAAAGCTTGTACTGTAAGTTTTGTCTTACAGCGTGACACGTATAACGAAATATTTACAGTCATTGTCCGTAAGTTATGAGAAATCTTACTAAAGTTAAACGAAACAGGCAAACACACTGTAAGAACTGATTGTACTCTAAATTTAAACTAGTTAAAAAAAAATCTCATTCTGCCAATAAATACTGCAAAATTTTAAAGTAAATTTTATAAATATACAAAGATAGCAATACTTGCGTGGTTTAATTTGCATAGAGAATTCAATTAATATGTAATTTGATTTTATAACGTCAGAAAAACAATCAGTTCTTAAATTTTTAGAATAAAAAAATTCAAACACGATCGAAACGAAAATATTTGACGAAATTGAATATATTTATAATATTTAAAGACAAAATTGCCACGGTTATGTCATCAACTTGGCGTCACATGGCATTCAATGAACTTAATTGAATAATTTTGAAAGACAATTGAAGCAAAAATTAATTGTGTTAAATGGTATCAACTGAGACAAATGTAGCGATTTAGTGAGTACCTGTGTACAAGTAAATAATTTGGCATGGTTAATAATTAAGCAAAAAAGTAAAGTACAACAGTAAACGGTTTTTACATAATAATAATAATAATAATAATAATAATAATAATAATAATAATAATAATAATAATAATATGACTTTATTGCTTACACTCAGGGGCACACCCAAAATTTTTCGGGGGAGTTGAACTTCAGTTTGACGATGTAAACTTGTGAAGCGAAAGAAGTTTTTCTTCGCAAGTTAAAAGAAAATAACAATTATGATCGAACACAGTAGGTAATAGTAATATTCATAGCCTTATTGTAAAACAATTCAGTCAAAATTTAAGCTATGGTCCAAGAAAATATATTTTTGGAAATCAATATTTCGTGTAAAGAGTTAAGAATTAAGTGGGGAGGTTGGGGGTTATATACGCCCAACTTTCCCCGTGTATACACCAATGCATTCACCGTAATGAACTACACTTGACATTGACAATCATTAAAAAAATAATAAATTAACAGACCGACACTTTTGATGTGTAAGTTGTTAAGGGGGCCATCTGGATGGATGTTGTTCGAGGTCTAGAAGTGTGGAAGCAATAAGGACGACACAGGACGCGCACCTAGGCTCTAGGCGCAAGTCAGTGAACTAACGTGCTGTCTTCTCGCTGACAACTAGACTCTATGAGACATTCCGTGGTGGCCCTGTCGTTTGATGACGTAATACTGCTGAAGGCATAAAGGTTCTAAGCCAAGATTTTCATGGGCGCGGTCTACCGCAATTTTCATCACCATGTATATTATTTTTGTATTTGTACAAGTCACTTATTTTCTTGTATTAGACACAAAGTGTAACTAAATTCTTCTCTTGTAAATTTTTTTTATCTCGCATACTTTTGTTTACTTCCTCGTTAAAGCCAAAATTTGCATGTTTCCGTTTTAACGCTCGGTATCAGACGCCATATTTAATTTTATTAATTTTCTATTTTTTGTAATTCTGAGAAGAAAAATGTTAAATCGGCGACAATACCGCAAGTTATATTTACCTTGAGCTACAGTACAAGCACGACAATAGAGCTAGTGATGTACAGTCAGGTTGCAATTTGTCGGGCAAATTATGAATATAAAAAAATTTGCCACACACATTGCGGTGTAATTATAAGTTAACAGCTAAATCACAAGGTCTGTACTGTAGCGAAATGTTAATAGAATTTGAAGTATAATAGCATATTTAACGTTTTTTCTACTTAGAATTCCAAAAGAACAAAAATAATAATATTCAATATGGCGACTGAAACCGAGCCTTAAGGACGACACTGAAACCAACTCACTTACCTAACTAGAAAAATTCTCTGCGAATAACAATGTTGTAGGCTACAAATTCAGCTATGTTAAATCACAAAATAATATATTTTTGTGTTAAAAAAATTATTGAATTAAAAAAAAACTTTCAGCATTTTTATTTAAATAGACAAAAAAATTCTCTGTTTTTATGTACGTGATATTGAAGCCTGCGACGCCTTTGTCCACTGCGAATTTTTTTCAGTTTGGTATGTCAGTTGGTTTTATTGTAGTCCTTAAAACGAAAACATGCAAATTTTGACTTTAACAAGCCATTACGCGATAACTATGGGAGATAATAAGAGCCAAATTCAGTCACATTTTGTCTCTTATATATATATATATATATATATAATCTGGTACAAATAAAAATATAATGATGAAATTTGCTGTGTACGCACCCTTAAGACCGCAAAAACACCCATTTCGGTATTTCCCGGCTGCTAGCAAATATTCTATAGTTAGAGGCGCGAGTATTTCGCGTATTCATCTGGCAACAGCCTAGACTTCTCAGTTCTATACGTGTACCGGCTGAAGCCGATTATCCACTGGCTTCAAACAGTACAAACGTGTAGCACGTGATGTCCCCTCGACCTATTTACTAATTTGTAACTGGCTGGCAGTCGTCAAATGTGTGTTCAAACAGCTCTCGTCTAATCACAGGAGGAGGAGTGAAGTATACGTTATTGGCGTTCAACCTGTCCTGGAATCCATGGGCGAAATAATCGTGCATCTATCTCTAATGATTACTGGTGCACCTAAGATGGGTGTGCACACGTGTATCGTACCTTGAATGCTGTTTCTAATCTGACATAATTAATGTGCTTAAGCTGTTTTCTAATATCCTTGTAACGGTAGAAGCTCCGCACACTATTCGGCGGCCTGGCCAGGCGGTCACCTTAAGAATTCCGATAGTTAAAAATCCTGTTTTGTTCAAATTGATCGTTGTTTCCTCGTTGTTTCCAGAGTCAATATTCTGGACATAGCTCCTAGATATTCCAGCGTACTGGCAGGAATATTACAAACCACGGCGCTTCTTGTCGGCATGTTCGCTCCTACAGTGACA
Source organism: Medauroidea extradentata (assembly GCA_003012365.1). Taxonomy (NCBI): domain Eukaryota; kingdom Metazoa; phylum Arthropoda; class Insecta; order Phasmatodea; family Phasmatidae; genus Medauroidea; species Medauroidea extradentata. The sequence continues at coordinate 44,780 of PNEQ01006576.1, forward strand.
GGGTACATCACTCAAAACAAGGTACTGATTCACTCGTATTCATTCAATTTATATATTTAAAAATAACGGGTGTTCATGAAAATATGCAACGATTTTTGCGAGATGATTCCATGTAATAAAAAAAAATGGTAAATTTATATAATTCAATATGTTGGCCACAAGCCTTAACGGAGGAATTCGTGATTGAAAATTAACACTGAAAACAAAAATAAGTGATGACATTCCGGGTGCAGTTTAGTAATAAAAAGATCTGCAGTTGTGAAAAAAAAAAAATGTTTGGAATACCACTCACCTTCGGAGTTGCTAAAGCTTCTTGTGTATCGTGTGTTGCTCACTAGCAAGGCTCCATATTTACTGAAAACGACCCACTTTAGGTTGTTGCGACAAGGAAACATTTTTTGTTAATTGTTGCTTCCTGGTTCAAGCTGTATTTCTAGTAATAAAAAAATTCAATTGTGACTAATTATATGCCAAGAAAGACTTGATCAACCTCATTATCTACTGAAGGTGAAATATATTAGAAACGAATTTTTCCTCAGCTTGAAGATCTTTTTATTACTAAACAGCACCTGGAAATGTATTATTTATCCAAATTTAACTGTTGGTTATTTAAACAAAATTTTTATATCTAATCTAAACAGTCGTCAATTTCTACATAAACATTTGAGCCAACCAAAATATTTTATTACATAACGTTACCTTATTGTTTTACAAGGAATCATATCGTAAAGTTAGTTGCATAATACCGTGAAAATGTCATAGAAATAACTTAATATTCACTTATCGTAATATTCGCAGGTCTTGCCTTTGTGTATAGTTTCAGCTTAAATATATTTTTAAAGGATGCATGTGTAACGTAACCATAATTTGTAGTTTTCTTTTACAGTGATTTGACATAAAGTTGGAGAATTTTAACGATATGGTTAAACAAATTGTACAATATTATTAATTTAAAATTCCTTTATCGATTATGTTTTATTGGTGTGGTGGATAGTGCATTTCAACATACATAACAATTTATTTTAATTTTTTTTTTTAGTTTTTTACAAATTACCAAATACGGAGTGAAGTACTACCAATAAAACGTTTTCAGAATGAACACTCTGTAAACATTGTAATAGTATTGATAGTCAAAGGTCTTTAATTATCTATCACTTCGTTCATAGCATAAACCGTACAGTATAGAAGACAGATGTAACGTATTTTGGAGAGTTCGTCTTTTAAGTTGACAAGTACGTTGCATATGAGGACATATCCAAAATCTAATGAATGAGTGAGTGATTTTGGTCAGCACTTAACATCGAGGTCTTTAGAACTAGTGAGGGGTAACATGATGTATGAAGCAGTGCAGGAATGAAAGGGCGGGGGAAACGGGAGATCCCCGAGAAAACCCGTCGACCAGCGGCATCGTCCGGCACGACTCCCACATGCGAAGATCCGGGGACTGACCCCGCCGGGAATCGAACCCGCATCGCTTTGGTGGGAGGCGAGAGGTCTGACCACTCGCCACTGCACCCTCCTCCCTCCCCCCACCACAAGCTAGGAACGTTGAACATAGCTAAATAACGAGACTTTGTGACGTTTGGGTAAACTAGTGACGATGAGATCTACAATAATGTTAAAATGGTTATCAAGAATGAAGAGAAAGGCATTGAAAAGTGCAGAAATATAAGCGGTCAGAATAAAAATGCCTTTATATTTTCTTAGTTATCTATTTTTTTTCTTCTTTTTTTTTTTTAACGGGGCTCTATACGCTAACCTTGTAATTTTATTTGTGGTTAGTACGGTTTATTAATTTAATTAAATTTAATACATATCGTGTCCAAACCAAATTTATTTTTTTGTAAGCAGCAACAATCAAGCCATTATTGTTTGCAACCAGAAGATCTTCTTTTGAACATTAGTCTTCCATTAAAGGACAGATCTGTAGGTATTCCGGCTCTTGTAACATTCTGCAGGGACGGAAGTAATCATTCTTGATGATCATGATAGTATTCCATTTCTTGAGGTTGGTCTTACTGCGTGAAACTCACGTTCTTAGTTTGTTCAATGAATTCCGAATTACTTGCGTCAAATTATTAACAATTGCCATTTTCTCTGAGAGAGTGACGGCAGCATCCTTGATCTCTTGTCTTCCATATCTTCCTACGAGTAACTTCTTAAGATCCTTATAGGCATTCTACTCCTCTCAAATTTCAAGAAACCGATATAAGGCATCGTGTTCTCGACCATCAACCAGTACTTTTACATGCTATTACCATAGATGATTGTATATCGCGAACATACCTTTGAAAACACTGTGGTTTCTTGCAACAAACATGACTGGGTGATGCACGTCTGATATAACGTAGCTGTCTGCAGTCCAATAACAGGCATAAAATACTACAATAGCGGGATTCTTATCGGCTCAGTCAAATAGGACAACAGTTCTACGTACAAGCTGAACGTATGTTGAAACACAGATAATAGTCAAGTTTTCCCGCGATAAACCATCACCTCTAGTTACTACACAAAACTATGGAAGTACGTCCAATTTAATACTCCAGAGTTATTTTCAAATAATTTTTAATTAAGCATATATCAAATAATTATGAAAGAAATAAAGCAAGATGTTACTTAATAACATAAAACAACCGTTTCGTTATAATTTGTGGTTGTTAAAGGAGTTTTAGGTTTTTTTTTAACAAAACATTCTGAATAACATACAAATTAATTAGGCCTACTCACCACTTTTTCCAAGAACACACAATGTATGAAAGTAAATGATTGCCACAGTATGTACTGTACATGTAGTGTTGTTTGTTTGACAGACAGCGGAGGAATGGCAGTTGGTGTTCTACATCGTGTCCGGGATAAGTCTTCTGGCAACAGTAGTGTACGGAATACTCGGCAGTGGAATGCTGCAGCCGTGGGCAGTTCACAGGCGTGAAGACACACAGACGATGTGAACTGTACCCTACTAGACGTCGTACTCCTTCACCCTTATCGAGTGCAAGTTGAGGCAACTGACTTGTATAAATTGTTCTGATAACACTAAGGCCCGTTCCTCAATGACACGGGAGTGTAAGAAATCGTATGTGAAGCACGTAAACGAAACAAGCACACGGAGTGAAACATATTTTCTATATGTAGTTCGCTATATAAGGTTCATTTATGAGGACCACTTTTTCTAAAATAGTGATTCAAAATTTTTGTTTATTGAGCTCTTAGACGTTAAGTTTTGAGCACACTTTGATAGTTACTTAGCTTGTTTTGTTTAAATAAAAATTGGCTGGTAACTATAAATTATCTGGAAAGAAAGACGTAACAAAGGTTTGAAAAGGGCCCATTTCATCGCAAACCGTCTATACCTACAATGCGTGAAAACGCGTGCGGAAACGTATGGACTAACAACCTATGAAAATATAAAATAATTTCTTATGTAAATTCGTGACATTATTGACAAATTATTTTTTACTTTTATAAATAGTTTAGCATGTTGAAAATGGTACAGGCACGCCATGCACGTGTTTTCTGTAGAAATAGAAGTAAACAGACACATACTTTTTACTTCGCGAAATTCAATTAATATTTCAGGAATATTTTTTTCCGAACGTTTAATTTTTAAGCGTTATTTTCTGAAAGGGTCCCATAGTCGTTTAATCACAAATAATAATTATAAATACAGTACATGAAGGTGATTTTAATGGTTAACTGCGAAGACTGAACGTGTAAGAACGTTTGAAACCAGTGGTTAAAGTGGCTAAAGGTGATCTCTATTGTTATTGGCTACACGCTAGCAAGGACACGTAGTTGTTCGCAGTCACGTCTGTGATATGTATCCGCCTCCGTGTCACTGTAGGAAGGGCATAATTATCATGGATACGAATATTTTGTAAATGTCGTCCTGCAAACGATACAAAAGACAAAAAAAATGTTATAAATCTTTATCCTATTTCTTGCGAAAAGTCCTGGTTTTCACCCAATATCTGTAACAGTATTTTTAATACTGGCATAATCTTGATAAAAAAATTAATTATACTTATACTGCACCATTAATAGTCATAGGATTCAGTATTTGAACTATGTACGTATTTTAAGTTATGTAACTTAACAATCGCATTAGCTTGTATATGCAGACATGTAAAAGTCGACTATATTACATTATTATATTTTTCAGCAAGTATCTTGCTTTGTGAGTTGGAATACCTAATCACCCTAGACCATAGACTACTTAGCTCTAGACCAGCGACGGATCTTAGGGAGTGGTAGGGATGATCGTTCCCTTAATTTAAAAAAAAAAAAACACAAATTCTAAGTAAAGGAGATCTTTTGATCAACTCTGCGAAGAACTGTTTCAGAATAAACTAGGTTTAATTGTAGGGTAAAATGTAGACGATCACATGCAAAGTGTTAAATCGATTTGCAAAAAATTTTTTTTAAGTAAACACCCCCCCCCCCCCAAGTCATCAAACTCACAACTGGATTCTTTCCTGCCCTAGGCTGGACTTAACTGTAGTATGCATACATGTTTCTATCCGTTGACTGCCGCTCCGTTTCAAAGGTAAAGGTCAAATGTCAAGGTCAAGGTTAAAGGTCAATGTCATGTCCAAAATAGGGGCCGATTGTGGGGTAATGCCTCCAACTTCCAACCCTAAATCCTCGGCCTGACAGCCCTTATATCCTCCTGCTGACATTACACCTACAGGTTCAATAATGAGAGTCTAGTACACACATGATTCGTGTTTTCTCGGGGTTATACATTATATGTCCACACCGTGTGTCAAAATGTCTAAGAGTGCTAATACACCTCGTGCTGAGAACGAAACCGTCACTCTGCACAGAGTTTTTTTACTAACTTAGTATCTCTAGTCTGGAAACCTATGCAACGACTTCTCCGACAAGTTTGTAAAAGGTTCAAGTGTAAGCGGTAGAATTATTTGTCAAGGGAAAGTGTATATTTAAAAATATATATATATGTTTATTTGCACGTGTCGGTGCAGTAGACATGGAAACAATACGAAAACTTAAAAACAATAAATACAATATTGTCAACGGGATTATTGTCTTACAAAAATGTCAATACATGTTTGATATGCAATACAATTGTCACTCTTAACGCAAATTCATGCCGAGGTCTGTGTTTGAAGCAAGATATTTCTGTAAGAAAACTGCTCTAGGAACATATTCCCTTTTTTTTTTTTTCGTCACCAAACCAAACATCCGTACCGTTTCTGTTGTCCGTGAAACGTGCATTCACAGCTTGTTAGAAGTTTTGGCTGGATTCAAGTGAGTTGGCATGAAGTATAGTTCTCGTGTATTTGTAAGATGAGGGCATAGCTCAAGCCCTACAGGGTGACAACATCGAGGACGGTTACAGTGGCGCAGGCGCAGCGCCAGTGGCGGAACTTGGCAACAATGTCGGCGAGCAGGAGTACCAACAGCACGGCCTGGCTGCAGAACGTCAGCCCTGCCAGCGACGCTACCCAAGGTGACAGCCTTGCTTGTTGCAGTCTTTTCAGTATGGAATAGCTCTTGAGTCCAGAGGTCCTCACTTCAGCAGCCAACAGCAGTGACTCCCACACTACTAGCGCTCCCAGTAGCGTTGTCAGCAACAACTGTCGACACACACACTCTCGCTCGCCAAACTCCAGCTATGAGTCACAGTCACACTAAGGTTATACTTTTAGTCGCCTTACTGCATTATTTATATCATTTCTGAAGGTTGGTAATTAATTGGCCTTTACGTCACTTACGAAAGTGACGTCACTACAGACGGTGACATACAACTTGGTACAATGACAGGAGCTTGGTAAGGAGTAATCTCGAGAAACCACGGTAAACGGAAATCAGAATGACCGGAGCCGGGGATCGAACCCGGGCCCTTCCGAAAACGAGTCCAGGGTGTTGCCATCGCGCCACCTTGCTCGGTTTAAGTTCTGAGAAGAAAAGTGTGGTGTGAGGTGAGGGGATTTAACGGCTCTTTAACAACGAGGTCTTAAGAGCCGATACGGGTGAAGTGAGGAGGAGGAACAACACAACAACCATATCCGAGCTGGGATTTGAACCCAGGACCTCTCGCAACATAGACCGGCGCCTAACCGACTGCGCTACGGAGGTCGACAAAGAAAAAATTAGAAATTTGAGATTATAGCG
>PNEQ01006576.1:51014-97133 GCA_003012365.1 Medauroidea extradentata
TATATATATATATATATATATATATATATATATATATATATATATATATATATATATATGTATATATATATATATATATATATCGAACGTCTGCCTGCCATGTTTGTACTGTTGTGAAAGGTAAATAGCAGTTGTGCTATAGTCGTAAAATCCCCATTTTCTTCTAAGAATTAAATAAAAGCGAAAAATTAAATAATACAAACTTGTGACATACCAAGCCTTAAGGAGCATCCGCAATTAAAATCTTAAGTAGAAAGAAGTAGACTTAAGAAGGTAAGTACAGTCAAAAGGAATTAACGTTTAATGTTTTATTTTTTGTAGTATTGGTTAAGGTGGTTTCACAATTAATAAAATAACAGTAACAACAGAACACAGCACAAGAACTGATGTCCATGTATCTGGAACTTAAAATGTCACAGATTTAACTGTCGTCATATCTACACTCAACATCTTCACATTTTGATTATTAACTGCAGTTAACTACAATCTGCAATGTTCGTAAAACTGCTAATGTACATAAAGATGAACATGTTCGATAAGTGACGCAGTTTTGCGTCTCATCTGACCATTTAAAAAGCACAAAAACAGTTTTGCAGTGTACTAGACGTTCTGTAAATGCAAGCAAAAGTCAATAGCTTTTATTGGAAGGAATCAGAGAATGGTGGCTATGTCTGATTAGGCAGCTAGAGGAGAGGGGAGGGGGGCTTGTCATTCGGATTAACTCAGCCAATGAAATGAGTTGTAATACAGTTAATAATAAATTAAAATGGATCACTTTACTTATTTTAGCAACTTTAATTGCAGAGTTTCGAAAAATCCTGAAATTCCTTTACAGATATTTATGTAAGCTAAATACTCCTATAGAAAAATCCTCTCACATGTCAAACGGGGTAAGAAATACAGAGGATCAACTGAACCCAGATTAAATTTTTTATCGCTCTTTGTGGTTGAATTAAAAAAAATCCTTAAACCACTTTCTAAAGGAAAAATCACACCAACGTTTCAACGATTTTAAGAGTTATAGCGGGATTGATAGAAATATTATTTTACGGCTTTACACTCCTTAATTTTTCTGATTTAGAAAATAGAGAAATGTAAAAATTGCAGCGACACATATTCCTTTATATTGTATTTTGGTTACATAGCAAAACCATCCTTCTATTCAGAGCAGAGCAGCTTTTTAACCTAAACTAAGGTAATGTGGCCTTAACTAACTCAAACTGTGATTCAGGAAAGGGAAAGCCGGGGTTGAGTCCCACGTAGAGTGGAATGCCGTACAGTATAAGCCTTCATTTAGGCGCCAATGTTCCCGGGGAAGAAACGAGAGCCTGCTGAGAAAACCCTGAAGTATCTGCTACACTTCTCACACGAGGATCACACATGCTAGTCATCACAGCGGTCGCAACTGTGCTTGTAAATTTACTCAACAATGTGTTACTTCTGTTAGTAATGAACTATAAAAAGAAACAGCTACTCAGTGAGACTCTGGTTTCATTATAAACAAGAGTTTTCGAAATTCTGTTTGTCTTTTATAAATGTGTAGGAACTGCGCGTGCATGTGTATTTCTAGGAAAACACGCAACCTGAAAAATGGTATTTTAATATAAATAGTTTAATTTAAATAAATACATACAGAATTATTTTTTTCCCGAATTCAGTTTAAAAATAAAAAAAGTATACATGCAATCAAAACCAATTCTTAAAAGAATATAAACCAGATATTAATTACATCTAAATGTTTTAAATCGTATGATCAGTTCGGGTAATTGTGAAAACTGTGGCAATTATGAACATCATTGCTTTAAAAATTGCGTACACTTAAACTGCGAGGTATGGAAAGTGCACAATACATTCTACAAAATATACCGTGAAGTTTATTTTCTACAGTTCCATTTTAGGTTAAATAACTCTAAGGACGGAATACATTTCCGGTGACCTCACACAGTAAAACACATTTATTAGTACAGCAATAAAAATCTTAAAATCAAATGTGTTGTTATTAACATATTCTTTAAAAACTTTGGTTAAGGAGAATATTATTTTCTTTGTAGCTAAGGTAATAAAGTTTTCAATATGAAGCTTGCCTTAAAAAAAACTGTATATGTACAGCAAACATTAATCGATTCTTAACTATTTTAACAGAATCACAATTTGTTTGTTACCGTTTCTGCTTAATATAAATAAAATAATTTTGTTGGCAATGCTTTTGTTAATGTTTGAACAAGATTTTATTTGCCGCGACTAATTGTGGCAGAGAAATAGTTTTTAGAGTGTGCAGCGTTAATGGCGTTGAAGAGGGGAGAAAGTGTAATTTTATATTTGTATGAAATAGCAATAGTTTTGTAAAAGTTACTCGGAAGTACACTTTCGTTTTACAAAAAAAAAAAAAATTGCTTAGTAAGTTTTCCCATAATGGCATTTCAGTGTCAAAATGTGCATGCTTTTACATCATACACCCACGAAAACCAATCAACGCAATGAAACGAAATAATTCGCAGTGAATGTACGTGTCACAAGCTACTGCTTGAATCATATAAAAGCCGAGTACAAATTAAAAAAAAATTGAGCAAAAAATTAAAACTCATATTTTGTAATGTTATTTATATACATCAAGCATCCGTGACATTTATATTCGCTGTAAATTATTTTGTTTCACAATGTTTATTGGTTTTCGGGAGGTATGCAATAAAAACACGCGTATTTTGACTTTGAAATTCCAGTATGGTAAAAGTACCCGAGTTTTTTTTTTTTTTGTGAGAAGAAAATTTACCTACTCTTAAGTAAAGTCTACAAAACTAGCACTATTTCATACACATATACAACTTGATTTTTCTCCTCTTGAAAGCCCTTAACTAAGCACATTTCTATGGGGAAACAATAATTACGTATACTTACCTGAGTCTTGCTGGAATGCTTAGTGAACCACAGAAGAACTGCCTTGGGGAAGCTGTACCACGGCTCCCATGTCAACGCAAACTTGTACCCACACAAGTCGCAGGTATCTGAACATGCGACCCTCAGAGTATCTTCCAGGCACTGCTTGTGTACCAGGGTGTCTTCACAGTCGCACATAACTAGTGGCGCACCGGGGGAAACTTCTGACTCACAGAAACGGCAGATTAACCCTGGAAAATATTCGTCAAGAATGTGCATTCTTAAACAGATCCCCATGTTTTCTATAGTCTAAACAAAATATGAGTATTCCTAAACAATAATTGTTTTGTTTATGTAAGCTTGGATCAATACAATAACAAAGTAATTTCAAGCAAAATTATTAATTTAAAACAAAGTAAAATCAACACTAATAAATGTCAAATTAACAGAATTTTGTGTGTTATGTTAAGTAGTGAATCTTTAATTTGTCATGTATATGTAACCTTATGTTTCATTTTTTATATTTAAAAGTTTATATGTGCTATGTTATTATGTGATTAGTTGCACATCCAAGCGGAGTCTTTTGACACAGTGGATCTAAGAGATAATACATATACGTAAATACAAATTGTTAATACACCTAGTCAAAGACTTTTAAACATGATATTATCTATGATGAAGGCGATAGAGTTCATGTCTGAGTTAAGGCGGTCGCCTAGCGAACGTATTTTACGTACTCAAACCTTAGACGTGCTTAGCGCTAAGTGCGGCATAACATGCTCATTCCGCATAGCCTAGTCTCTAAGCTACTATTGAGCAGGCGTATGTCTACTCTCCGACACATCGCCTCTATGGAACATTTCCCGTAGACCTTATCGTTTTATGACGTAACATTAACGATTAAGAATACATGTGCTCGGCACCAAGATTTTCAAAACTAAAAAGAACCACAAAAACACACATTTCCGCCATTTTCGTCAGGGATAAAATAATCTTTAAAGACCTGAAAAGGATGTACCCACTTATAACGTTACCTAAATGCTATTATGAAGTAAACACGACTCACGAATGTTGCGTTCTTGTCGAAAAAACTTCTGTCAGCTGATATTCTACACCGTCTGGCGACCTGGACGGGCGGCCATATTAAAATTGTTCACGTGGCGAAAAGGCATACTTTTGTATTTGTACGACGTGGTGTTAGTTTTACAGACTGTTACAAAATGAATTGGTAATCGTAACATGACGTTACGTTTGACTACTTTTTCCACTTGTGAATCGTTTTCAGCTCTCATAGTCTTCCCATAGCGGCATGTCAAAGTCAAAATTTGCCAGTTACGGGAACATGCTAATAACAAAAACCAACTGGCTTACGCAAATGAAATAATTTACACTGGAATTAGGTAGCATGGTTCAAGTGCTAAAAGATTTAAAATCACACAATGCAATTCACTTGTATTTTTAACAAATTCTAAAAATTACGACAATTTTCTTCATTTATGGCCATTTTTAAAATAATACAAAGGGAGTTGGTTGTGTGGTTTTAAATCTTTTAACATATGTCCCATACTATCTAATTTCGGTGTAAATTATTTCATTCGAGTAAGTCACTTGGTTATCGTTATCAGCATGTTCCCGTAACTTGCAAATGTTGACTTTGACATGCCGCTGTGGGAAGACTATGAGAGCTGAAAAAGTTTCACAAGTGGAAATTGTAGTCACAATTAACGTACATAAAATTAACACTATGTCGTTCAAATAAAAAAATTATGCACTTTCGCCACGAGGACGCTCTTAAGGGTGCCGCCTGCCCGCGCGTGAGAGGCTCAAAAGCGACGGACCAGTAAGGTCGACCTTGAAGCGCGCATCAAATGCCGCGACGTCTCAACGATACAAGCGCTGAACTAGCGTGCAAGGTTCCCGTCGAACGGTTTTTACTATGGGACACTTAGCGGTGACCGTATAATTTTATTGGTGGAAAGTCTGTAGTTAAATTCAGTGCAGGTCGCAATCTGAGTTTCACATACATCCGGTTAGTACATTTTGAATCAACAGTATCAAAAGAAATCCAGTCCATGCTCAATATTCACATATTTAAAACTAAAGTTAAATGTTATTTATGGAAAAGTCACGTAATTGAAGAGTAATCTTGCACTAGGTAAGGTCCGACCCTGTACTATTCAACACATTAAATTAGGCTAACATTCTGGGCAGTTGCGAAATTGTGTCTGTATTGATATATATATATATATATATATATATATATATATATATATATATATATATATATATGGTGAAACATAACTTATATGCTTTATCCTAATCTATGAAAGTCATATGCAATTTTCAATCCCCATGACTCACAAGTGTTCACCTAAATTCTTCAATCACAAATCTTCAGTCCAACCCACCAACAGTGCCTATTCACAGCTTCTGTATGCGAGCATCGGCTGTTTCAGTTGTAAGGGAATAAATAAAAAAAAAAAAAAAGAAAGAAAAACATAAAAACGTCCCTGCTTGCAACTGTTCAGACGTAGACCTACTGAATTTCTGTCCGTTGACAATTTCCGTGCTACCTTCTAGTGGTTTAGGTTGTTTCAGTAAATAACCACGATATCGACTCAAAACTCGGGACGGTTCGTAACACAACCATATGCCATTATCAAAGTAGATGAGAATGTGACAGGAAATGTCAATAAATACTCAGCATAACTAAGTACAGGCGGTTCGAGCTAAATTGAGCACTCAAAACAGCTCTGCTAAAGTTCTATTTTCAGCGAATTCCTATTTCCGCGCGTTACCTTAAACGATGGGAAATGTTTAACCTCTCTGGACACGGCACATGGTGTTGGTGCGTATAAGATAAATAGTGCAGTTGATAGCAACCTATATAGTTTGTAAAAAAAAAAGTTTATCAATTACAGTCATTTGGGGTAACTTTGTACCGGTCAGGGTAACTTTGTACCACCAGCCTAGTTTAATTTCAAATGAAATAACTTAGAATTTAAGAATACGGTTGTGATCTAGATAAATAAATTTGTTAACCTTAAAGTTTACGAAGCTATTATATAAAAGAAAATGTCTGGTACAATGTTACCCCAAAATGGAACAAAGTTACCCCAAATGACTGTAGCCTATATAAAATACAAGAATGTCGATTTCGGTTCATTTTGTTTCAGTATTATTATACATAAATATAAAAATACACGGAACTATATTGCGTAATTTCGCTACCAAACATACAAGCAGTAAGGCAACTATTGTTAATGCAGTAACGGATAGTGTTACTTTTCAAAGGTTAAATATTTAGTATTCCCTTTATCCCGAACGACCTAATGGTTACGATCATGTTATCTTACCAGAATAGTTGTACTGGTCTACTGCTGAAGTAGATGCAGTAGTAAAGACGTTTTTTTCTTCGTCCTGTAATACACTTTCACGAGAGACCGCAATTTCTTCTTCTGGTTGTAGTGGCCGCCTTTCTCCGAGTGCCTCTTCGATTTCAAAACGAATAATTTTGTGTTCTGCCATTATAGCTCGAAGTTGTTCGGTACGGAGACGTATTTTTTCTTTTTTCGTAAGATAAGTTGGTTTCCTTTCTTTGGCGATTGCTTTGAAACGTTCTTCTTCTCTTGCACGGCTGTCTATTGCTGCCTGTGCCTTTTCTTTCTCTGACTTAAGACGTGCTCTTTCTTCAGAACGACGTCTTCTTTCTTCGCTTTCAGCTTGTCGTTTCTTCTGCTCCCTTGCAACACGCGCACGAGCTTTCTCTTCCCGTGCCTTTCGAAACATTTCTTTCAATTTACCGTGTTCTTCTTCTTCCTCTTCGGCTTCCTTCGCCTTCGTTTGTTTTCTTTTTTCTTCAATTGCGGCCTGTGCCTTTTCTTTCTCTGACTGTAGACGAGCTCTTTCTTCTGAACGACGTCTTCTTTCTTCACTTTCAGCTTGCCTTTTCTTCTGTTCCTTTGCAGCATGAACACGCGCTTTTTCTTCCTGTGCCTTACGAGACATGTCTCTCAATTTATCAAGTTTTCTTTCTTTCTCTTCAGCTTCCTTCGTCTTCGCTTTTCTTTCTTCGGCGATGGCTTGAAAACTTTCTTCTTTTGAGGGCTGTACCTTTTCTTTCTCTGACTTAAGACGTTCTCTTTCTTCCCAACGACGTCTTCTTGCTTCTGTCTCAGCTTCTTTTTTCTTCTGCTCCATTGCAGCACGCGCACGAGCTTTTTCTTCCTGTGCCTTACGAAACATGTCTTTCATTCTATCCTGTTCTTCTTCTTTCTCTTCAGCTTCCTTGGCCTTTATTTTCCATGCTCTTTCTGCCTCCGCTTTCGCCTCTCGGGCTCTGTCCTCCTCCGTCTCGGTTTCTGTCTTGAGGCGTCTTGTTTCTTTTAACTTGTCAATTCGAACTTTTAAATCCGAATACATTTCCGCCTGCTGTTTCTCTAAGAGGCGCCGCTGCTCTTTTTCCTTCGCCGCTTTCAGGATCAGTCGTTCTCGTTCTTTCTCGCGACGACGTTTTTCCTGCCGAATGCGTTCCTTTTCCTCTTCGGGTAGTTTCTGGAATATTTCCTCTTCGTGTTTGCGGTGACGTTCTGCTTCTTCCACGGCCAAACGCTCCCGCAACTTCTCTTCCTCCTGCTTCTGGACGAGGGCGACTTTCAGTTCTCCCAGTAGTTTGTCGCGCTGTGCTGCCAGCTTGTCTTGTTCTTTCTGATTCTCGATGGCCTGAAGGCGTAGTTTCTCGCGGACCTCGCCGATGTGGCGAGCTTGCGATTCTTTCTCAGCTTGAAGACGCGCCTTTTCTTCAGGAGTCAAGCGGAGGTACTCTTCTTCTTCGCGCCTACGAATACGTCGTTGCTCCTCCTCGGCTTTACGCAGCTCCTCTTCTTGTTCGTCCTTGACCTTGAGAAGTTTCTCCTGCAGGTCTCCCCACATGACGTTGTATTGTTCGATCACCACCTGGCGTTGTTGTTCCTCCTCGGCCTTGCGAATCCTGGCTCTTTCCACCTCTTCTTTGATCTTCTTTCTCTCCTCGTCGTCCAGCTGCAGAGAGGGCGCGGCCTCATGTTCTCTATCGCGCTCCTCGACTTCGGCTCTGACCTGGCGTAGTCGTCTCTGCAGTTCTTCTCTGATGGTGTCGTGCTTCTCTGCTATCTCGCCGCGTTGTCTCTGACCTCCGGCCGCGACATTGTATGTCCTCCTCTGCTGCACTGAACCACGACTCTCGTCTTCCTCAACCTCTGGCTGCCTCATAGTTCGGTCTGGCTGGCTAGACATGCTGTACCAGCACTTGCCACTCTATATTTCTCTAACACATGTCCGCCAATATAGCACAATATACGAAACATGACAGTTACTAGAGCACACAATTCTAACCACAACTTCAAACGAATGGCCAAGAACTCACAAGAAGTGTCATTATTATTGTTGATTTTCTGTCCATTATTTTAGTAAATAGTGTTTTGTCTTTGAAGTACATGACGTTAAGCAAACTTTATCTAAATATCTTTGGATTTAACTATTGTTAACAGTCACTCTATTAAACAGCAAAACATCACGTCTCCCTGTTTGCGAAGTTTATTACTTCAAGCATAGATTATAATATGTTATGGCTCAAAAGTTTACTTATTTGCAAACGCTTCTCGACAGTACTTCTTACTCTTTGAGTTAATTCGAACAGATTCAGGCCCTCAAAGACTTTTATTTTTACTTCTAATCTTAAATAACAGTCACTCACTGTTTTCTTTTAATGATTTTTACCATATTTTCCAGTACACGGTAATTTTGCGTGGCCTACTATTCAGCTAGTTAGAATATTCTCAAATATCGTACAATTACTACCATATTTTTTCTAATTGTAATAAATGTTTTTTACTTTGTTGTTTGTTTATGAAATAATATAAAGACGGAATTTATTCGTGTTGGATGTAATTAAAAAGAAGAATTGATTAAAGAAAATGCTATGGTTGGCAATAATATGTTGCACAATCCTAAACGGTTTTTTTGCTTACTTGCTTCAGAGTGTTCATTTCAAAACAAAAACGAACACCATGCTTCCCTTTTAACTTAATAAGTGCGATTGAAAACGAAATTATATGGCAGCCACAAACGATTAATGAAAAACTCACTAAATAGTCAAATATATAACGATACTGTAACATACGCGTATGTGTTTCTTGTAAAGGTAGTTGGGTATTATAATATTGTTAAAATGTTAAATTATTAATGTTATTACCTTTTAATTAATTCTTTGAGGGCTTTTCCTTTTATTTTAGAGCCTAGTTGAAATACTGTGGATTAGTATTCATGAGAGATGTGATGAGTGCGTGTGACGTCATCATCACGTATTTTGTAAATAACGGAACTGTGGCTCAAGCGTATGTCATGCAATAATTGTATGGTTTAATGTATGTATGGGTATGTAAGATTTGCGCCTAATGAAAACTTGCATTATGTAACTTAACCTCTCTTTCTGCAACGTATCAATTGCAAAATGGGTAACGTACTCTCGTGAATATTCTGTACAGCAGCCATCGCTGCATGCTGATTACTTGCCAGATAACGTGCGTCTTTTGTTCCTATAAGCCATGAGCTGTGTGGATGCGCATCGTATGGTTCGCCACTTGGCGAGAGATGTAAGCACGCAAGCTATCAGCCGGGACTTCAAGAGCTGATAAAACCAAACTACGCAATAACAGGCAGTCGAGGGCCGCTCATAGAGACAAGATGAGGCTGCAAATACTGCAGGTGAGTGTCCGCAGTAGACTAGTTGACTAGTACGTCAGGTCATAGAGTCGCGCTGATCCAAACATAGATTATATAGATGAGGGCGCGAGGAAAAACAATACGGTGAGTAGAGGCCGGACAACTTCGCCGATTCAAAACCCTGCATGTTAGCGTCCATTGTCCTACGCATATTCAAGCCCCGTCTATTCGTTCATCGTCTGCTGTTATACTGAGTAGCAGCTAGAGGACAAATGGTCGGGGCTTGAATATGCACAGGGCAGTGCATTCTAACGTGAAGGTCATTCAATCCGCGAAGTTTTCCGGCCTCTACTTTTGACGGACGACGGATGAAAGCACAGCCTTCTAAAGGCGGACTTACAATTATCCGTCTCGCCCGTCAGTCGACCGTCCGTCCGTCAGTCACGTGACCTTCAGCCAATCAGAATGTTCCAATATTACTATCAGTCCGTCCGTCCGTCCGTCGAAAGCTTGGCAAGCTTTAACTTTTGACGGCCGACGGATGAAAACACTGCCTTCTAAAGATGGCGGCGATTGTTCCAAGCGTTTCAAATTAATAAGAAGGCTGTGAGGTTATTTTATTTTATATTTTTTCTTGCTTAGTAAAATAAGATTGAGATAATTTTGGAATACGGGGAACATTAAAATACTGAGATACATTTTTTATTTACATAACAATTTCTCAATAAAACGTAAATAATTTTATTAGTAAATATTATGCTCGCAAAATTTTTGTTTGATGAAAAACAAAACTTGCACTTATTAGCAGCCATAGGTTTATGAATAAATCCGTAAAAATAAAAAAACTGATGAGGAGAATTTGTTTCCACTCTACAGAAGTTTTCTGTTTGTACATTGGTAACATTGCATGTGGAAGGAATAACGACGGACGGATTGTTGTAAATCGCTAGCCATGTAGACGGACCGTCGATGTGCGGACGGGCGGATGACTGACGGAAGCGACGGATTATTGTAAGTCCGCCTTAAAGATGGCGCCGATCGTTACAACGGTTTCATTTTAATAAGAAGGTCATGAGGTTCGTTTTATTACATATTTTTTCTTGCTTAGTACTGCAAATTCTTTACTTTAAAATACAATTGAGATTATTTTGGCGTACAGAAAACATTAAAATACTAAGATAAACTATTTTATTTATATAATTATTACTTAAATTAAAACGTAAATAAATTTATTAGTAAATATTTTGCTCGCAAAATTTATGTTGGATGAAAAACAGCGTTTGCACTTATTAGCAGCCATAGACTAATAAAATAAATCCGTAAAATTATATAAACTGTTCAGGGGAATTTTTTTACGTCCCACAGAAGTTTTCTGTTTCTACATTGGTAGCATTGCATATGGAAGGAATGGACACCATTAGTTGTGACGTCACACGAGAGTACTGGTTCCAAACAAATATTTGTTTTGAAAGTTTAGCATTGAAATATAAATGTAGGTATTCGTTACCAGTTCACTTAATTCATTATTTTTCTAATTGCCAATCTTTTATTGTAAATACGTTGTACTATTCAAACGAGAACCAACATGCATGTTTTCTTTTAGGTTAAGTAACCTCGTTGCAACTTACACATAAATAACTCCGAGTATGCTGCAATTTTATCTGTTAGTCTATGTTCACAACTTCTATGATTTTACTTATTTCGAAAAACAATAGAATCTGCCCAAACTTTTTTAGGAATGTAACATTAGATCATTGTTAAACATGTACTGAGAATATATCAGTTTGGAACCAGAATCGTCGCATGACGTCACACTACGGACGGATGACGAATTGTTGTAAATCGCTAGCTTTGTAGACGGACCTTCGACGTACGGACGGGCGGACGACAGACGGAAGCGACGGATTATTGTAAAATTGTTAAATTAAGGATAATTCTACTACAGGTTAGAAAGATCGATGTTAAAAGTTTGCACAGGGAAAATTGAGCACTAGTATCGCTAATGTGTGCAAACTGACCAATGACAGAACTTTCCTGAACTTTAAGTTACATAAAGTTGACACTCCAAGACGCGAAATTGGTTTACTTTCACATTAAAATAAAGTTAAATAACTTATATCTTTTCCAAGTGTATTTAAAATTAATTTTAGTACAATATCGTATTTTGATGGTCCACGTGCGATTGCAACGAAACTAGCGGCAGATATTTTCCCTGTGCCAAACTCCCCCATAAGAAAACACATTTTCTTTCTAACATGTAGTAAAATTAACTTTAGTTAAATACATAACTAAAATTCAATTAATATCTGCAATGTAAAATGCAGTTACGAAACACTATAGTCAATTTTAAGGCAATTTTAAAAGTTAATGGAATAATTGCAGCCAGTCAAATATTAACTACTCGAAGGTCTGTATCACAGACTAAGCTTAACGTCGGTTTGAATAATTTAGCTAAGATTAGCCAATTTTAACTCACACTATCTAGTTGCACAGTTATTTCGACAATCAGCAATTTTTTTTTTCGTTTATAAAACTATATTACATTTTAGAGTAAAATATTCTTGATCCCCAAATCACGCTGTTCAAATAAAGTAGCAAAGCTGCTACAATACGAAACGGGGCACAGCTGTCTTTATTTTTAATCCGCATCTCTTAATTTATATATAATGATTTTTACTGAAATATTTGTACTTTGTAATAGGATTTTCATCACGTGACGTGTATATAGATATATTTGGTTCAACAGCCTAGCTTTTAAAACTTATATTTTTAAGATGCAAAATGTTGTAGTATAGTGGGTAGCATCGCTAGGACTAGATTATTACGATTTTGTTAGCTCAGTTTTCTGTTTCGACTTAATGTGTTCACTTTTACTTGACTTATGTGTTACAGGTGGTAGCACTGCTATCAGTGTTTCCCGCTACTTCGGAAGGTAAGTACCACTTTAAGTGACAACGAACATATTCCTTTATTTTACTCGTTCTGTAATAAACAAACATACTGTGTGTAGGCCATCCAACGATAACAACTTTCAGCATATTTTGTATCCTTCTGCTACTTGTTATTATAAATATTTCGTGAGACTTACAAAAGTATATTTTATGTAGAGCTTGTTTACCATCGACACGTAGGGCAACAGCAGAGAACATGAGGCGAGCTACTGATGCCAGCCAGAATGTTATACCATACTGCCAACTTCTGACTGAAACACTATTCTTTACTTCCTCACGTCACGTTTGTAATTCAGAAGTGGAAATAAAAAGTGTGTTTTCAAGATTTTAAAAGAGAAACTACTTTAGTTGTATTTGAAAGTGAGTTGTGACGTGTTGTGTATGAAATATTCTAGAATAAAAAAAATGCTTTAACCGCCGCATTTGTAAGATTGTACAGGAAGTCTCTAAGTCCCGTTAACCTCTATAATAATCAGTATCAACCACTTACCGTAAATAAATAATATGAACAACATTTCTTTAAATGAGTTTTTTTAGATGTGAACCATTTCTTGTCCAAAGGCTCCGTCTATGAGCCGTCATTTTCATGGCAAGCGTTGTTGGTGTACAGTAACTTGAGTGAAAACTTGACGAACTGAAAGACGCTGCTAGATTAAGGGCGCGGTATACCCCAATTTTCATCACAATTTTTTATAGTTAATTTGTACCAGATACTTTTTCTTAATTTAGACACAAAATGTGACTAAATTTGGCTCTAATGAAATTTTTTTATCTCTCATAGTTTTCGCGTAATGGCTTGTTAAAGTCATATTTTGCATGTTTCCGTTTTAACGATCACACAAAAACCAACTGATATACCAAACTCAAAAAAATCTCAGTGGATGAAGATATTACTGGCTACAATGTCATGCTCTTAGAAATAAAGAATAAAAATAATTTGTATTTTTAAAAAAAATATTGAATTTTTTAAAATTTTTACTTTCAGATTCGGCATTTCTTTAAAAAATACAAATAATTTTTATTCTTTATTTTTATGAGCATCACATTGTAGCCTGCAATGTCTTTATCCACTATGATTTTTTTTCAGTTTGATATATCAATTGGTTTTCGTGTGGTCGTTAAAACGGAAACATGCAAAATATGACTTTAATAAGCCATTACGCGAAAACTATGAGTGATAAAAAAAATTCATAAGAACCAAATTTAGTCACATTTTGTGTCTAAAATAAGAAAAAAAAATATGTGGTACTAATAAAAAATAAAAAAGTGTTGATGAAAATTGAGTTAGACCGCGCCCTTAAAGCTAACACTGCACTACACTTCACTGTACACGATGTAAAGTGCATAGCGTGTGGTTGGATCCCAATGCCATTGCATATAAAATAAGCAACTACACAGGCCCTGCCTATGGGAATATGTGGCAGCTAAGTTAAGAATTATTGGACGCTAGCTTTATTTTACGTTTGAGGAACGGAAACAGGGAAGGCGATAAGTCGAATATAACACGTCCGTCAAGCACTTCATCGCCTCTAGGCGCGAAGTACAGTATTTTCATACAAACAGTTTTTCAACGGAATTTCAAGTGGAAAGTATGTGGTAAAGTACAATGCAGGTTTCTGTGATTTCTTTTCCCGATTACGGTTGATATTTTCTCGTCTACATCAACGTGAAAAAGTCATTCTTAGCGCTTTTGAGGTACTTGGAAATCGTGTCTTTAATTAACGGACGGAATGTTTAAAACCATAGGGCACGGCCGTAGAAGAACAGGTCTGGACACTCGCCTGGAAACTTGACCCACTTGTTGTATGGCTGCAGTTCACCAAGTTACCGAGAATATTGTGTTTTATTGGCGCTTCATTTAGGGCGGTCGGACTCAAACTCCGTCCACTTCCTTTCAACATATCAAAACGTATTTTTTATCAATTTACAAAATACTTCATTCGCTCACAAATTTAAGAAAAAGCTCCAGCAATCTTTATTTACTTTATAAATTTAACACTGAAAAACGTGGGCGGAGTTTGGGTCCGACCGCCCTAACTGAAGCGCCAATAAAGCACAACATTCTCGGTAACTTGACGAACTACAGCCAATCAACAAGGGGGTCAAGCAAAATACATTGGTAGATAGGCGAGTGTCCAGATCTGTACTTCTACGACCGTGCCATAGGGACACAATTTGAAGTGTGTCTTCCTTTCATAGATAATCATATTGGAAACATTTTTAGTAGTTACTATGACAACCGCTTGTTCGTTAACCAATCGTAGTATGGAAAAGTTCGTAATTATACCCCTGGTCCAAGAAAATTTATAGTTAATCAGTTTTGTTCGTTACATTGCTACTTTTCATTACACTCTGACAGGTTTTTGTCATTTAGAGGTGCATCAACACAAGTGTGCATAACCTCAAACGCCTCAGTGCCCAAAAAGTCCAGACCTGTAGTTCTAAGACCTTGGTTCTGCTGACATACATTCCTCTTTGAGGTCCGCTGTGCATTGCCATCTTGTTTCTAGTGTTTAATATGCTAACAACATCGATTTACAGCAAATAAGAGTTACTTAGGCCCTTGCGAGGTAGCCTTGTTCCATTCTAGGTTATGGTTTTAGTGTCGTTTAGTAAAGAACATTTCAAACTTTAAACTGTACGGACAGTTAGGCCGATAGGCTTGTGTCCACCAGACCACGATCTAAGAGGAAGAGGTCTTGACACTGCGTAATGCTTTCCAGCAAGAGAAAGTGACTCCATGTTTGTCGCCGAGCGCTAGTAGCTGCTTAGTGCAAGCTTTGTCTTCTTTACATCTGGCAGTGTCACAATTATTACATTTATATGTATTATATGATGTCAATATGGTAAGCTGGCATTGTAGATATATGTTTCGTATCCGTAAATGCATTGGCATGTGTGTGGAACTGTTTATATAAGTCGTCAGAAAAAAAAACACATTCGAACAAAATCTATTCCTTCCTGCCCTACAAAATTTCAGAATCTTGCAATGTGTGTCTACATGTAAAATATTGAAAAACTAAATTTTATGGTTGAATATGTGATTCAATAGAAAATTGCATATGCATTATTTGGATTTTCAATATTTTCTTCTACAATACGGGCAATTCCGATAACAACTATACATTTCAAGCTGTGAAAACTTGCTAAGCCAAATACAAAACAATTTTCCACTAAAAGACTACTAAAGGAGTCACATTTTATTCCTCAGTGTCAAGACCTTACCTTCATAGACCGTGGTCCAGATCTGATATTTTAAGACCGTGCTGCTGACTATTCTTAACTCCATGGCTACTCACCAGACGAGTCGTATGTAATCAGAGATTAGAGGATAGTACAGATGAAGCATTAGCAGCCTATACTGAGGCCAAGCCTACTTTGTTTATTCAAGTTGCAATATGGCGCTGTGCAATCAGCTGTTCCTGTAGATCACGGTCGTAGAAGAACAGGTCTGGACACTCGCCTGGAAACTTGACCTCCATGTTGTTTGGCTGTAGTTCACCAAGTTACCGATAATGCTATACGTTTTTGGCGCTACAACCAGGGCGGTCGGGCTCAAACTCCGCCTACTTCCCTCCCACTTTTATCCAGTGTTTACATTATAAAAATAAACAATTTATCAAAACATATATATTTTTTTAATTTATGAAATACTTCCTTTGCTCACAATCCTAAAGCATGGCTCCAGCAAACTTTATTTACTTTTTATTATAAAAACTGGAAAAAAAGTGAGCTGAGTTTGAGCCCGACCGCCCTGACTGCAGCGCCAAAGATGCACAACATTCTCGGTAACTTGGTGAACTACAGCCAAACAACAAGGGGGGGTCAAGCCAAATACATTGGTAGATAGGCGAGTGTCCAGTCCTGTTATTCTATGACCGTGCTGTAGAAGTATTAAGAAATAAGGTTATGGTTGGCCAAACCACAGCCTCATTATACACGTTGCTATGGTAACAAACAACACATTTCAGGTACCAATACGGCGGATGGGCTCCTCCCCATAGAAAAGCTCCTCCCCGTTCCATCACAAGGCCTCATACCCCTCGTCCACAGTCGTAGAAGAACAGGTCTGGACACTCGCCTATCTAACAATGTATTTTGCTTGACCCCCTTGTTGTTTGGTTGTAGTTCGTTAAGTTACCGAGATTATTGTATATTATTGGCGCTGTAATCCGGACGGTCGGACTCAAACTCCGCCCACTATTTTTCATTGTTAACATTATAAAGGAAACAAAGATTTCTGGAGCCATGATTTAAAATTGTGAGCGAAGTAAGTATTTCATAAATTGATGAAAAATACGTTTTGATAAATTGTTTATCTTAGTGGGAGGGAAGTGGGCGGAGTCTGAGCTCGACCGCCCGGATTACAGCGCCAAAAATGTATTGCATCCTCGGTAACTTGGCGAACTGCAGCCAAACAACAAGGGGCTCAAGTTTCCAGGCGAGTTTCCAGGCCTGTTCTTCTACGACCGTGCCCTCGTCCTAAGACGTGTGTTATGCTCCTTCTGTATGTTTATCTAATCTCTGTGTGTAACTGGACGGTAGCCATTGTGCGACATAACATTCTACAGTGACATGATCCAGTCCCTGCGTCATGTACAGTTAGTCATGATATTTGTTGTACAGTAACTATGTGTTTTAGTGCCTTTATTCAGAAAACATTTATTGTTCCTCTAGTTGTGAGGATTCTTCCTCCAACATATTGACATGCGAATTTGCAACATCCTGTACCACGTATAATATTAGTTTCATGTTTGTTTACAGTGCATTCAGTATCACTTCGTCGTGGTTTTGGGTACGTCTACTGCTTACAATTTTTCGCGCCGAATGGCGACTGTCGTCTGCTAGCAGTAGCTTACCTTTTTCTCAGTCAGAGTTACCCCAGAGTAGATCGAAAAAACACTCTTGCGACCTATTGCACGTGCGTAACTTTACTCGGGTTAAGGGGGTTACACAATTAAAAACTTCAGCGTCAAGACTTAAGTAGTCGAATTTCTTCCATCACGTTGGTTTTAATCGAGTCATATATAATTGAACTGTTGCTTCTTATTGCTTAAGTTAGGCAGGGGAAGTCGTAAGTTTAACTAACCACATTAGAAGCTGGTATTTATATAAAAGCATTCGTAGTTCACTCGATAAACGCCATTTTGCTCTAACCTATAAATTGCACACAAGGAGGGGTATATTTAGGGGGGGGGGATCAGTTCCCACCACGTTGGAATAATGGAACTTCTGCAATTGGACGTAGTTAAGCAAAATGGAACCAACCAACAGTTCACTGCAACCAAGATATTCAAGATTAAAGTTAACTGTGTGTATCTAAACCTTGTGTAAGCAATTTTTTCTGCTCTCTTTTTATTCTAAATACTAAAATTTAGTACATGATCTTTTTCTAACACATACTTTGGACCTTCTCCTTGTACGTGGTTTCATTATCAAAAATAAACAAATTTGTGGGTTGGTTCCTTTTTGTATAACTACGTCCAATTAATCTGACCTTAATTTTTTTACAATGTTTTATGCTTCTACAAGGCAGAGGGAGTAGTTTCTTACATTGAATACAGTTAGCATTGCTTGACTACTACTGAATATACTATACCTGTGACAATTAGTAGTTAAAAAAAAAAAAAAAAAAAGATGATTTTCTTCCTCCGTAAGGTTACTAGTCAAAAACTAAGAACGACAGAGAAGGTTTGCTGACGTGTAAGAAAGTAAAATGTGTGCCTTGTTTGGCGGGAAATTTTAATAAGTCTTACGGAATTGAACTTACAGCGAACATGAAGAATTCGAAGATGGCAGGTACTGATCCCCCTTAATGGAAAAGAAATAAGAATTATCACGTGATTCTAGTTTTTAGTTATAAATACAAGCGGAGCATTGATTACGTAACTCACAATGATTATTTTGCTCAATATTTTATTCAATTCTTTTAAAGCCTTCCGTGTAATCAGTGCAACCAATAATACAGTATTCAAAGTCTGTCAGTATTTGGCTTACTTAGGCAGTAACCTTGCTAATGTGTACGCTCAATTCTGGATAACTTTACTGTTTACTTCTTAAGTGGACTTCTTAGTGCTGAAGTTTCTAATAGTGCTAACCCTTGAAGCTGAAATGTATCACTAGCCACTGCACTGTTATGACAGCCTGGAGTGTGTCACAGGTAGTTGCGGGATGAATGCTCAGGGAGACATAATAGAGATGCTGGAGCTGGTGCCATGGACCAGAGTGAGAGAGATCACATACAACTACCTGGACAACGACGAACAAGTGAAGGCAGCCTACAAGTACCTCAGCTCCAGACAGTTTCTACACCAGATACTCTTGTTGGAACAACTGCCCCAGTACTTGCAGGTATTTAGTGCACCTCCTTGACAAATGCCAGTTCACCAACTAAATTCAAATTTTAGGGTCGAGGCGGCAGAAAGGTTAAACCACTCGCCTCTCACTACGGCGACCCGGGTTTGATACCCGGCGGGGCTGGTAAAGGATGTGGGAAACGCCACGATTGGTTGGTGGGCACTTGTATGGTCTTACTTCATGTCATCCTTCATTCATCACAAGTCCTCCAGATTGATGGGCTGCCACAATTCACGTAATCAGAATCATGATTGCAACAGTCAAAGGAAATTCCTTCTATAGTTGTTTATGAGTACTCTTAAAGACCGCAGTCTCTTGACTAATGATTAAAACATATTATTTAATGCGACTTTAGACGTAAACTTTTCAGTACACTGCAAAATATATACTTGGATTGTTACTTAGGTTGTTTACCAATGGCGTCAATCAGTCACGTGAGAGTCAATTTTCAACTTAGGGACCTGTTCCTCTACGGCCGTGAACAGAACTGTCACGTCAGAAAAGAGGAGAAAATAGAAGGGGAGGGTCTTCGTGGGGCTTTGTCCTACAGGCTGCAACCTTTATAAAAAAATACAAACAAAATGTTTACGTATTATCTCAGCATCCACGTCTCCTCCAAACACCTGAAACGTTTAACTGTCTCCTGGAGGAAAATATCTAAAAGACAAGACCGAGCAGAATGAGCGTAACAAGAGGTAACTACACCCTTCCACCAAACACATTCACAAAATTATTTTTAGATTACTTAAAACTATAGCCAAATATCTTCACAAATATGTTAAAATATTGGTGTAATATAACGCGTTGTTCTTAATTTTTCTAAACTATGAACATACAGGACTTTTCAAGGTGGAATGCGCTAATTTTGCGTGGCGATATCTTATAAAAAATGAGTAGAAAAGGTGTTTTCAATCTGTTTGTAAATTGGATACTTTGAAACTGCATTATGTTTTTACACTAAAAAAATATCTGGGCAAAGTTTAGCAATAGTATTGTCAATAGTTTGTAAGCAATCTAAACCACATTCGCTAGAGGTCAGCAACCAACTATATGTACCTTTCAGCAAGAGTTGCCCTTGCTCCATTACTGAAAGAGTGAGAGGAAATAATATTAATGTAAGCTTATATTTTTTTGTAACTGCTAACCAATTAAATCCTCTAGAAAAACGTGTGCTGTGAACAAAAATTTAATATTAAGAAATCTCATTCCATCTATATAGCAAGTGGCGAAAATATACAACTTAGCTACGATAAAAAGAAATAAATATCGAGTCGAAGTGCCTGCTTTACCAAAAGCAATAATATATAGAGCTAATGCGGTTAATTTGGTCTTCGTATGAACTCCTTCCTGCTGGGCACATCAGTGGTTAAGGCCACGATTTTACCATACTTATATTTTAAAATCCTAAACGAGAGCATCTATCGAAAAGCGATTGCACAGGTTTGTAAAAACGGTGTAAACAATGTTAAATATGTTTTTCAAGACAAAATACACAATTGTGTCAGCAAATTTTGGAACTAATGAAATTCTAATTAGGGACCTCACTAGCCGAATCTATATAATTTTGTCTAGAAAAAATTAAACTACATAGTATAAACAATTTTTAACAAAACTGTGCAATAGTTTCTCGATATGTTCTCGTTTAGGCATAAAAAATATTATCGTGAAAGCAGTAGAAACGATGGATCGTGGCCTTAAATGTGAAGAACCAGCAGGAGTAAAGTAAAGAGGATTTGGCCAGCATCTAGCACTTCAGCGCTGGTGAGGGGCGGCATGAGCTTTGTTTCATTCGGCCGCTCTTCTTGACCCCGGGATTCGCGAGGGCACCAGGTCAAAATGACCAAGGTAAAAAATAACATGCTGGAATGGAACTACTAACATCCATCTTCACGGAAATATGAAAATAAATAATTTGTATGTAATTAAAAATATGTAAATTTAGTATCATTATTTAATGTAGGCACAGATTCCAGAAACTACTACGATCCATTCTGAAATGTCTAGTTTTATATTATTAGCAATTCACGAAACTGAACAGTTGAAGTTAAAATATAAGTATTTACTTTCAGTTATGACTGCTGTGAGTTGCTAAATCAATCAAAATTAAAAACCAACAATTGAAATGGTAGGGAACGTCTAACGTATCTAGCAGATAACTTTGCCCTCACAACTCCTCTTCGAGAGCAAGAGTATCGGAGACGTAACCTAAGTGCCCTCCCCTCGGGGCATTCTGATATGACGAATGGAACACTCTGCGCCATCTTGTTTCCGGTGACTGGAACGCGAAAGAGGCGAAAGGGAAAAGAGTGGCCGAATGGAACACAGCTATGATGTGAGGAGCAGCTTCAGTATGGAGGGGAATAAGGCAGATTCTAGATAAAACTCGCGAACATCGTCTGGCAACCAGCAGGATAAGTGTTAATATTGGTTAGAGGCAGGAATAAACATTTCTGGTGCAGGTAATGTCGTACATGAAAGAGTCAGGCGTCGACATGTTCTCGTTGCTGCTGAGCATACACAAGATGGCGGCGCCCGCCCCGCACCTACCAACTAGCAAGCAGTCCAGCAGCAGGCCAGGTCACTCTGGGGTCCTGGGATTGATGCAGGATGTGCTCGCCATCGTGCCAGGACCTGCTCTCCAGGAGATGTTCTCCAGGAAGCTAGAGTCCAGCGACTCTCTCAGGTCGGCCGTGGCGCGTCTCTCTACACAATCCTTCCAGGTACGTACACGAAGTGCATGGATCACATAGTACTGTATCATATTTTCACCGAAGACATCTGGATGTGGCATGAATTCGATCTACAAAGCCTCCAACATTAGAACATGAAATTGAATGCAATTTTTATTCTTATGTCGCCAGCGTAGTACATTACCATCTTTATAACACAGACTATTTTCTTATCTTGTATGTAACTATTTTTATAATACCCATTAAAATAAAATTTTTTGTTGATTACGTCCGTTAGTACAGATACATCAATGGGATCAATGGGTTAATTCATTTTAGTTTTTAGGTATATTCCATTGCATTAATTGTCCCTCCATACGCCCTACTCCCACGAATTATGCAATCTTCAATAAAGATTCGTTTTTATCCGATTCGAGTTACTATTATACAAGAACAGAGTTGCAGCTCAGTGCTTTAAACTGATAATCATGTTTGTGCTGATTTTCGTCGACTAAAGCCGAAGTTGCTGCCAACCTTGATATCTAAATACAACTCCAAGCTTTACTCTTTTGTATTGTCAAATATTTCAGATGGGTTTATTTTATTTTTTCAAATTATTTATTGATTTAGTAACGGACCACGCTTTATGGACGGATTTATCAAACGCAACAATGTTCCATACCAAATTAATGTCACAAGTAGTAGGAAAAGGGGGAAGTTGGGACACAGGCTGCATGCTGAGGACCATAGGATCAGTCCGCCTTCTTGGATTACATCATTGCCACCATTTTGTATCAATTCGCCGCCATTTTGCATTAATACACCGCCATCTTGTGTCAATTCGTCATGTGGTCCGCCATATTGGATCAATCCATAATGATGTCCACCATCTTGTATCAATTCGTTATGGTCTCCACCATCTTGGATCAATTCAACATATGTTACATCATGTCGCCCATCTTGTCGTGTCCTCCAGCTTGTTTCCAACAGTCACTTGTTTTAGGGAATTTTTTCCCTCAAAATTTCCTTTATCGTCTGCTGGGGAGGGCATGTTTGTTTCCATCATTGGCTACTAGGCGGCGCTAGTGTCGCTGTTTGTTTCCATCATTGACTGCTAGGTGGCAGCATCCTCCATATTACATGAGCGACGCCTAGTAACCAATGATGGAAACAAACATGCCGTCCCCAGCAGACGATAAGGGAAATTTCGAGGGAAAAAATTCCCTCAAACAAGTGACTGCTGGAAACAAGCTGGAGGACACGACAAGATGGGCGACATGATGTAACATATGTTGAATTGATCCAAGATGGCGAAGACCATAACGAATTGATACAAGATGGCGGACAGCATGATGGATTGATATAATATGGCGGCGGACAACATGACGAATTGACACAAGATGGTGGTGTATTGATCCAAAATGGCGGCGAATCGGTACAAAATGGCGGCAATTGTGTAATCCAAGATGGCGGACTGATCCTCAGCCTGCAGCCTGTGTCCCAAATTCCCCCTTTTCCTACTACTGTCACAAACGGATTTGGCAAAAAGTAAATCTGAATTATGTCTTGTGACGTGCGATTTTGATCAGTTTCAATTGAATACCAATCAAAATATATCTGCGAACATTCAAACAGATGTTATTACGAAACAATGGGTGTGTTTATATTAAAAATATAATGAACAAAAACTGTAATTCTGCCACTATCATAATTGAAATTAATGAACTAAAATTAAATTTTTACTATTTTAAAAAATAACTGATACGTAATAAATAGCTGTATATTAATCTATGTTACATTGTGCAAATAAAGTTTAATAGTATTAAACATTTTTATGCTGTAGTAGTTGCAAGACATTATAACACAGATTTTCGTGCGGCATCTTCGGCAAGTTTCGTGTTTCCTGTTCGAGTTACAGGAGCCATAGCCTTCCTTTCGCAACATTTTCCACTAGCTGTAAGCGTTATTTGCACGATGCTGACCATGGATGTTTATGATGTAATCCAAGTGAAGTTTGCCAGCGTCCACAAAGTGAACCAAGTCAACTACTTGCTTGCTTCTGGTCATAACCTGGCTAACCACTGGCGATCCAGCATCCTGGTCACGTGACTAGCCACTGGCAGGTCACCTTCTATAAACACCGCCTTGCATGTCACACAAAGCTGACATGAACCGCTCTTCGAATGGAGCAGGTACATTCGCATTAACTTTCGTGATTTTGGATTATATTATAAATTAAATTATAAAATGCATATTAATTTATAAAGTTTATATTTCTGATAAAACATACTAAATTTAATCCACTGTGCCGCACAACCACCGCAATTTGCAATAAATGTGAATGTGTCCGGATGACAACACGTATGATGCATACATTTTAATAGGAAACTGACATTCCCGAAGTGCCATTTTGGTTAAAGTCACATGATTGCATCAAAATAGCGATAAAAATATTCTTACGCAAAATTCACAGGCATCCGTTACTATGCTTATAAATGTTTTAGGCCTACGGAGTCTTTAATTTTTAGCAATACTACCGTAAAGAGAGATTAATATGCACACTACCGGGAAAAAATTTGTACCACAAGTTTATGTTTTTAATAAAGGTTTGCAGCCTTTTAAACTGATGAAAACTTTACTTGTCATCACTTTAATACTACGCAATACTTTAGGCTAAATATCTAGAAAATTTGCAAATTAAATGCAATTATTAGGGTGATGCAAATTTATCAGGTGATTGCAAAATTGTCCCAGTTTACGATTACCTAAACATATAGCTGGAAAGTTCTGTTATTTATATGAAAATAATATATCAGAAAAATTAATTTCCGTGCATTTCAAAACAACTCCGGAAGAGTGTAAATTTGTTTACTATTCTTTTTGTTGTTACAGTACTTCAGATGTTTCAAATTGACGTGTGCTGTTGTTTAAATATAATAAAAATATTTGTTAACTTAGGAACATTGTTTTGAATTCTTCATTTATAACAAGTTAATTTCTTTAAAAAATTATTAATAGGGGATGGGAATCTGAAAAATGTTTCCGTATGCTTGAACTTACGATGTTGAATATTAATTCCACTCATTCGTACTGGTTATACATTTAATCTCAAAAGTAATTTTTATTAATACCTATACGTAAATGTAAAAAAAATACATAAATAAATTTTTTTTGGGTAGATCTTCATTTTACGATGAAGTTTGTGTTTATATTTTGGTGTTTGTGTCAGTTAAAATATCCATGGTTACTGAAATTTTAAAACAAGCTGTGATGTCAACGAGCTACATAGTAAATATAGAGGGGCGGAAAAAATTCCAAAGTGAAGCCCAATTGAACGGCTGTTTTGACCCCAGAAAACATGGCGAACAGCAGTGTGGCCAACATTATGTTAAAAATCCGTCATTATGTTCGCATAAAATCCGTTACTTTATAGCTCCACTATATTCCCGCTAAACACAGGAAAAATGCCAATAATTATAGTAATATATTATACTGTAATAATGTTTAAATTAGCATAATCGCTCTCGTCTCTCGGCCGGAAATTAGAGTCCGCCATTTGATCTAGAGTCAAAATACCACGTTCAGTTGGGCTTCACCTCAGAGCCTTGGAGATTGCTGTTTTCGCCCCTCTATTTTTACTACATAGTTCGTTGTGTGATGTCTGCATTTAATACACAGGCAACAATAATATTTTTAAAATTTTTTCTAGGATATTGTGAAAAATTTAATTGAAACAAATGAAGTCCATGACTTGGAAGAAACACTGACTTCAAATCACATTGACCTGAACAAAATTGTTTGCAGAATCGAAGATGTATGGAAGCACGTTTACAATGTTTAGTATTTTCTCTAACACAATATATGAATTGTTTTGAATGATTATAAAATATAATCATATGATGTACCACCAATTAAATAATAAAATTTTTTAAGATGCATAAAAGTGAGTAAAGTTTGGTATGCTTGTGAAGCAGGGTTTTATGGTATACACATATTTTATGTGTATAGGGTAAAGATTTTATGGTACTATTCTAAGTCAATTTAGTTTCTATACATTTTATATTTCAGCGCTACTATTTTTACTTTTGTAAACAGTATGTGACAGGCCCATATAGTTGCCACCCCGCTTAGAATATTTAATAGTTATCAGTGTCAACCATCATAAATTAATGTGCAATAATAACTATGCCTTGCGACCATTCATTCTCTTCGTCATGGTATCACGATCACATTGCAATAGTTCTCATTAAAATACCATTACTGCACCAAGTTTTATGTTAAAAATAAGACATTTTATATATTTTGTCCTTGTGAAGACGAGGGAGAGACGAGCAGGTGCATAGTGTGTCTTGGGGCCTCACCCCACCCCCGCTCGAACCACCTCCCTAGCTGGTCACGAGGGAAAAGGTCCAGCCAATGGCTTTGCTAGTTGTTACTGTGTTATAGATATGTAGTAATTAATAAATCATAAATGTGAACGAGTAAATTAACCATTTTATGTAACTGAATGTAAATAGCGACGAGAAATTAAGAAATGATACAATAAATACGGTTCTGGCCGGAATTGTTGTCCTCGAGACGCGGGGCCATCGGTTGTAAGCTGGATCCTGATTGGCCCAAAACTAACCGGAGCTTGCTGGCCAAGTGACGGGGAGTTTTGGCGCAAATCAGAGTAGGGAGAAGCGAGACGGCATCGGTCCGGGACGGACGTTGTCAAGCGAGGAGGTCGTCGACGAGTCGCGGCGACGGTAGGGCAGAGTTCCACCGTCAGGCGTCGAAGCTAGGCGTCGAGACGCGGAGAATTGTGGGCCGAGGCGCCATCATCGTCGTTGTTTTGGGCGTCGGGATGCCATTAAGATTTCGCCGAGTCACAAAGCACGTCGGGCCGAGACACCTCTGGTTAGTAATTGTAGAGAGACAGTGATTGCAGGGCATTTAATATTCTAATTAGTTGTCGGGGTCTCCGTGCGCGCGACTGTATTTCTTAAGAGCCATACCGACAAATCGACATCAGTATCGGTCCGCCTCGAGAGGACAGCGACGACGTGCCACCCGGACAAAAAAACTTGTAACTTTTTCATTATCTAGTATCATAGTATCCAGAACTTGCACACAGCAACAATAGACGACCAAACACCCGCAGAAATAGATCAAAAAAGAAATTTATTAATAAAAACAAAACGGACGTCGTAAGTATTTCTAGTTTGTAAAAATGCATATTTAAGCAGATACGCATTTTTGTTATACTTAGCCTAACATTTGGGAAGCTATATATTACAAAGAACAAATGTTTTATAAAATATGTCACAGAGTAATGAATGTAACAAAAAATAAATACTGCAGGCCTAATCATTATTCTAGTGAGAATTATTAAGACAGTATTTTATGCAATCATTATAATAAAAATGTTAGTTTTTTAATAGAGGAAATATCCAAGAATTTGTTAACAACTAGCGTCGAGGTTCGCTACGTGTCATACGGCAGTGGGCCTCTGAGAACATATGTCAGGGGATGGTTAGTGGTAATAAAGTACTTACTAGTTATCTGAGGACCCTTCAGTGAGGTGTTTAGTTGTGGTAAGTGGTAAGAGTGCTACATACCATGTGGCAGTGGGGCTCTGAGAACAAGTGTCAGGGGATGGTTAGTGGTAATAAAGTACTTACTAGTTATCTGAGGACCCTTCAGTGAGGTGTTTAGTTGTGGTAAGAGGTAAGAGTGCTACATACCATGTGGCAGTGGGCCTCTGAGTACATATGTCAGGGAGTGGTTAGTAGGTAATAAAGTACTTACTAGGTAACTGAGGTCCCTTCAGTGAGGTGTTTAGTTGTGGTAAGTGGTAAGAGTGCTACATGCCATGTGGCAGTGGGTTCCTACAATCTGGGCTGTGGAGTAAGGAACAAGGGACTGTACTATACTCATGGATGATTGGACGCGATGGACAACAGGTATTCTACTATCTCTTGGTTCCTGCGTTTGCGCGCGTAGTCTAACGCCGTGTATTCGTCGATGTTTTTGCGGTTGACGTCGGCGCCATGACGCACCAGAGCCTTGACCACATCCAGGTGGTTCTTGGCTGCTGCGAACATAAGTGGCGTCACACCACGATTGTTGGCCGTCTCGACCGACGCTCCGTGCCGCAGTAGTAGCTCGACCATTGCCACATTGCCACTAATGGCGGCCACAACCATCATGTCGTAGTGCCATGTTTCGTCTGCCATCGTGCTCACCGGCAACCCTCGGTCCAGTAGCTCTTCCAGCAGCTCCTTGAAGCCCTTCACTACTATCGTGTTGAGAGGCGTAGTATCCTGCGGCCCTATGCTCTGCAGTTGCTGGAATGCTGGCGATGTCTTGTCGAGGACATTCGACAGGCTTTCCTTCACGTGTTTCCAGTTATTCGCTTTGAAGTTCCTTACCTGCCACAGAGTGCACGTCAACATTGCATAAATATATTAGAGTTCACAACTAACACTTGAGTTAACCTTTCTGCTCATATTGAGTTACTTATTATTAAATATTATGCGGAATATCAAAATCCCAAACATCAGAGGCACTGGAATTGCTAGTATTTGGAAGTTGGAAGCATTTTATAAAGTACAATACATTTAAATTCGCTCATTATTTGATATAGACACTTTCAATAAATAAACAACACATCCTATAGATCTGAATCACAGAAATGAATCTTTTCCCTAGTTTCGAAGCAAGAAATAATCGTTCATGTTATGTCAGTCATAAGTTTACTGATTTTTTTTATGGAACGAAAACGCCTAGCCCAACTACAGTTTGTACTACTCACTGTTGGGTATAATCCTATTACGAGGACCCGGTAGTTTTCGCGAAAAGATTTTTGCAGCACTTTTTTTTTCTATGCCTTACGTGCGCACCTGCATCTCTGCTATGTGGTCAGTGATTGGATGCCGTAACATACAACGTCTGAAGGTTAAGCCCGCAAATCACAGACGTGCTGTGTCACAGTTATCCATGTACTGATTGTCACAGTCAAATGAATTACTACTCTGCACAAAAACACTCTGACAATAGCCATGAAGTTGAGATGCAGGTGTGCACGTAAGACACTTCAATAATCAATGTTTCGTTACGAACTGAAACAACACGATTTTGCACCTTGAATTCCAAATTTTCCCGTGGGAGGACCTGCTGACTATGCTTAAAAGATATGGTCAGTGTTCGTTATATTATTCTCAAGTTAAGTATCCCCACCAACCCTCTTACACAAATCTTGACTACGTCACTGCTCGAACTATACCACTGTCATATTAGATAAACATCCCGACACAGACAGGAAACACCATAAGTAGACTAATACTCTTGATTTTCCAAGTTTTCAGCAGAACACATGAGCTCGTTCTTAACATGAAGCTGATATATTACCACCAGACATTAAACACGTACATGGAAACTTGCAGTGTCACATCCAAGACAGCTTATAAATAAAACATAAATGTTGACCAATAGGAAATACTACATTGAATGGGAACAAATTTGGGAAAATCCCATACCTCCTTAGAAGGAACGGCACCTGAACTGCTGTAACAAAATTATAAACTCGAAGCAGTCCCAGTTACAGTTTCTCCGGGTGAGGGAATTTTTTGGGCAGGGCGGAGGGGCTGGTTCAGAAGCTATAAGTGGGCCTCAAACTTAGTATTTGTAGTGAGTGAAGTGAAAAGTATCTGGTGGAGCTGCCTAACCGAGAGTCGTGGCCAGAAGAAGGATAGAGATTTACATGTTAAATAAAATTATGTGAATCTAAGTACATGTCGAAACAATTCCACCACTGACTTTTTGTTAACCTCGGCGACTGCCCACATTGCTATAAAATTTTTAGGATTTTTTTTCATGCGTAAACACTCAAAAACACATATTCTTTAGTCTTTATCCTCATTTTAATTCCTGTAACAATATTTTATTTTTCTTAATGCTAAAAATTGTTTCTATAAATAGTTTTCATGTTTTTTAACACATTTTTGTACATTTTAATATAAAATATTATTAAATGAAAATTTGATTTTAACACAATTATGAACATTTTAATTTCACACATTGTACAAAGCTATTTTTTAAATAATAATTAGTCGCAAAAGTATTCTCTGGCTCAAGTGTTTCTCGGAATCAACATATCTTCATGAATAAATTTCTGTCGAATCTGACTATTCGTTGGTATTTAATCACTCTTTTGTATTTCAATACTTTTCCTTTAAATTTTATTATAAATTGTATAATATAACGGCATTGAAACCCTTTCATGAACTTCCATGAAACTTCTTTAACTGCAATTTTCATCACCATTTTCTTATTTTTTATCTGTACCAGATATTCTTTTCTTATTTTAGATACAAAATGTGACTAAGTTTGACTCGTATGAAATTTTTTATCTCTCATAGTTTTCGCGTAATGGCTTGTTAAAGTCATATTTTGCATGTTTCTGTTTTAACGACTACACTAAAACCAACTGATATACCAAACTCAAAAAAATCACAGTGGATAAAGACATTGCAGGCTACATTTCCATGCTCATAAAAATAAAGAATAAAAATAATTTGTATTAAAAAAAAATGCTAAAACTGAAAATTTTTAAAATTCTATATTTTTAAAAAATACAAATAATTTTTATCCTTTATTTTTATGAACATGACATTGTAGCCTGCAATGTCTTTATTCACTGAGATTTTTTTTAAAGTTTGGTGTATCAGTTGGTTTTAGTGTGGTCCTTAAAACGGAAACATGCAAAGCATGACTTTAACAAAGCATTACACGACAACTATGAGAGATAAAATTTTCATATAAGCCAAATTTCATCACATTTTGTACCTAAAATAAGAAAAAAATATCCGACACAAGTAAAAAATAAAAAAATGGTGATGAAAATTGCGGTAGACTGCACTCTTAATGTTTACTTGTGTCTTTATTTTACATTGTAAGATGCAGATCAACAGCGCAGTTTTCACATGTGTGTATTGCACATTGCAAAAAATAACTGTAAAATTTAGTCAGACACAAATATATTGTATACGATTTCACAGTGCTCTCACATAAGTTTAAAAAAATAAATAAAATAAAATAAATTAAAATATACGGAACATAAATAAAATATATTTTGATCTACTGACCCTTAAGATAGTGTTTATCAACTCACCGCGTCATTGACTTCCGACTCTTCCGTGGATGGTCGGACTTCTGTCTCCTCTGGTCCGGGTTGTCTGACATCCGTCTTGTTCTCTGACGGCGTAACTTGGCCTGGTGTTGTCAATGGCTCATAGGTCACAGTTGCAGCATTCACATTCCTCAGATGTTCCAGCACTCTCTGCACGTCGGCCTGGATAGCGTCCATCTTGACATGCAGGTCCCGCTCCTGGACATAGGCGTAAGTATCATGAAACCGCGCAGTTACAACTCAGGGAGCATGGAATAAATTATAACTCAACGTTGAATTGCAAGAACAGCATATTTCCCCGCAGATGGCCGAAGTTGGCAGGAATTCTCTCTACAAAGCCCCCAACATCAGAACACGAAATTAATACAATGTTGCCAACCTCAACCGTTGCCATCTTCATTATATAATTTTTGTTAATAAATTTACATTTTTAAAATACAAAATAAAGCTTTTTGTTGTCTACATACGTTTGTAAAAATATGTAATTTCAATGCTTTATTTAATTATGGCATTTATTTTTTGTTGGATAAATTGGCATTCGTGATGTTTTCAATGGCGGCAAGGCTTCCTGAGTCATTTTTGAGTTACGAGGGTTTGGTTACAACTGTGTTAGTGCTTTAAGTTAACTATATAAACATAATATTAGATTTAGTTTGCTAATAAGAGGACGTAATGAAGTTTCGTTAAAATATAAATTGCTATCAAGGTGATATGTGTAATTTGGATTGTTCCAACAGCTAAAATTATATAACAGCTAACGTACATAATGTTTTGCTGCTAATTGGTTTATTTCAATTCTGATTTTGTAGGAACAGTTTCAGTATTGCCTTAGTTATGCAGGAAAAATCCTGTGTTTTGAAGAAGAGAACAAAATTGTCCTGTAGCAGAAAGTATTCCGTTACAGAAACTAAATTCATGATAAATATGACAACTACCAGTACAATTGGTATTATTATGACCAATGGTTAGAGCAGCTATCCGCTTGCAGATGTTTTTTCTCATTGTATGTTCACAAGAAAAATGCGATAAGGGTGACAGTAATGCTCACATCTCGTGACCTATTGCTTTTATGTTCAAAGCGCGGAATTGACGAATATTGTTGCTATACTCCCGATGGAACTACATGGCGTTAACAGTTGAACCTAACATACTGTTGTTGGAAGATCTGCAGTAAAGGTAATTTAATGAAGGATCCTTGATAGAGTGGTATTTGCCAACTTTATGAGTAAATATTTATCAAGAATTACTAATTCGTTACGCGTGATCTCTTGCGCCGCAGTTAAATGCACGAGGTTCCGGCGTCAGAGGTTGTGCCTCAGAAGTTCGTAACACTGGAAACAATTTTGTTTAAGACGTTGGCTAAAACTATTGTGTAGGATTGCTATTGTTTACTTTTCGCAAATTGGCTTCACGAAACCTACAGGTGTACATTTATGCTTTGAGCGTTGAATTATGTACCACGCCCTCTTAATTAATAAAAAAAGATGCAACAAGGTCACTGTCGCAGAAAAAAAATTCTGCTCCCCCCCTCCCCCCCAAGAATACGAAATGACGCCCTGCAAAAAATGTGTTATTTCTAAAATGTATCTACTAAATCGCCGCCTGGAACAATCTATAAAGTGAATGTAACATTGTTTGTTTCAGGTGGGCCACATTGTTAAACATTTTTGTAAAATAACGGAAATATTTACAGAAAAGTTCTGTAATTATACGGAAGTTTGTCTATACAGCCATGTTACGGATGTTTGACCGTAAATTTCCATAAATTCATGAAAATCCATTCCTACAATTATAAACATATTTTATTGCGTTTATTTTATTTTGGTACGTATAAATGATCACTATTACATATTGTATGTGCATGCACACTGGTGCGAAACAAAGAGAAGATAAGAGAAGCTAAGATAAAATAAGCGTAGCACTGCTTCCTGGTTGCCCACAATTTACAATTTGCCGCGAAGAGAAGATGTAGGTGGCTGAAGTGTTCCGAGGAGGTCCACGTATCTTATATTCTCCTTGCTTCACCTATCCTGCGTCCACATGTCACTACATTTAAGTTATCACAGATGAAAAAAAAAATCGTACCTCTTCTATGTGTCTCGCGCCTGCGGGCATGCACCATTAAAGTTTTTTTTTTTTTTTTTAATATTTCCACAAAGTAAAATTTTTTTCTCATAATGATACTAATGAAGTCCTGTAAAATCAGGATATCATAAGATAAGGTGTCTCTTATAAAGTTTGTCTCTTACCACTGCGTACAACTCGCTTACTGACCATCGTGTCACTATTGTACAATGGTTAGTGTCTGCCTGCGAATAATAAGGTCATTGGTTCGAATCCCGACAAATTCGAAACATTTTTCAGGTTACTAAATGGAACGTCAATTTCGTATTTCTTGAAAAGAGAGTGCCAATAATTTACAGAAATTTGATTTTTATGAGGAAAACAGATTGTTCGCTACGGAGAGTTCCGATATCAA
This sequence comes from Medauroidea extradentata, assembly GCA_003012365.1. Taxonomy (NCBI): domain Eukaryota; kingdom Metazoa; phylum Arthropoda; class Insecta; order Phasmatodea; family Phasmatidae; genus Medauroidea; species Medauroidea extradentata. Next base: position 84,219 of record PNEQ01006576.1, read on the forward strand.
ACAAAACTGAGTGTACGTTACTTTACGAAGATTTATGCCTGTACTTTTCCGTAATTTCACGGAAATTTTTTCTATCAGTGCAGGCAGCAAGAAAAAGTACAGAGAAACAGGTAAGAAATATTATGTTATTCAGCTAGTAACTTAAAATCATCACTTCTATTGATGTCTATAGATGGCAAGGTCTTACAAAAGCAGACTTCCGCAATCCTATAGTGAACGTTGTTGTAGCCATGACAGTTTTTATAAGAACAAGTAAAGAAAATTTTAAAACAACCAATGGGGAAATATAAGTCAAACTTACTAACTATGCGAAATCGTATGTAAACAATTAAAAATATTAACTGGTAATTGTTTTTCGTTGATATTTTCTCAAAATAGCCCGATCCTGGATGTGATTACAAAGATCTGATGAAGTAGACATTACGGCACGTACTTAAAATATAAATGCTATCATTTCTTATTTTTCAAGTCGATTCTAGTTCTCATGCATAAAAAACCCAGTATGATACTTTTTAGCTTGCATATTCACAAAATTCAAACATTTTTTTATCTTCTAGAAATTGTATTAGGCTATGTGTAAAATTCGTAATGTAATGAGAGTTGACAGACAAATTAAATTTAAAAGTGTGCCTACTGTACATACAGATGTATTGATTTCGGAATGGGAGTATCCTGGAACAAGAAAAAAAAAATAGAACAGAGATTGAAGGAAATCTAAGCTATGGGAGAGTTTCACTCTTCTGCGGAAACTTTATCACTCGCAATTTAAAAAAAAATTGAAGCCTATAATGGCCAAGAAATTGCTTCTTGCGTTGATAGTAAAATATGAATTGCTATAATTTGGAGACACATTTGAACATGTCCCGTACTTGTTAAATTGTGTGAATTAGTTTGTATTTGTAAAAACTTTGTTAAATTTATACAATTGTTAGTTAAATGTTAGTTTGGCTAATTTTTTTAGTGATGAAACACATTCAGGCTGTCTGGTTTTCTTATCAAGTGCATTCCAAGCACACACAGTGTCACTCGAAAATTATTTTGAATGTTTACTGGTATATTTACTGGCCTTGGCATTTCTAAAACTGTATTTGATTTAAAACGGGCAATGATATCGTGACGAGATTGAAGGAAGTGAAATTTATCAGCTAAATATTTCGGACTTTTAGTTTGAAATACTTTTCTAAGAAGCTATTTGCATCTATTTTCAAGTCGTAACCGTGATATCTTGTCGTAGTATGGAGAAACATGGTCGCGTGATTTTAGATTAAAAATAAAACCAATACAAAGATTTTGTAATTTCTGTAGCCTGGTTAGTACCGGGACAATACGTTTTTTAATGTTCTCAGTTAGCTGGTTTTTAAGGCGTTGTATTAAATGCAAGGTTGCTAGAACATTTTTACTTATATTAGAAACGTGCTTAGACTAATTTAAAGTACTACTCATAGTAAGACCAAGATTTTTAATTATTGACTGTTTTTCAATATTTGGGTTGCCTAATACAATTTTTGGTATCTCATCGGTAAGGGATTTAACCATCTTATCGGAGCTACACATTAAAATAACATGGGATTTTTTTTTCTGTAATTGCGCTCTAAAAAATCTCTGACAACTCCAAACCTCGCAGAGTGTGATACTGGATGCTACATAAAAATTTAAGTAAATCAAATAAAAACATTGGTTGTCTTCTTAGTTGCATCTGCTGGATGTAATACAAAGCGAGGGAATATCTGGAGACATTTCGTTCAATCCTCTGAAGTGACTGCGGTACATTTGATTGACAGATGATAGTTTTACCTATACGAACACGGCATTCAAAGTTCATCGTGTACATGTTGGTAGGTAGAATATCTTTATGTCTTGTTACACTCTAAATTATAATCAACTGAATACTCGCAGTTTCAGAAAGTTACAATCACTGAAACTTTCACAGCTCCTATAAGTTGAAATCAGTGGAATTTTCAAAGTTTAAAAAAATTGCAAGGTTTTTAACAGACAGATTCGTTGTTTTGTAAACAATGATTGATTAAAAAAGTGAGAAAACAATATATTATAGTAACAGATAAATCGTTAAGTATATTTTTCTATTTAATCAGAAGAGATTCTATAATTCAATCTGGAATTTGAAAAATACAGTTGAAATCTGTAAGTAAAATGTCAAGTCAGCAATTTCACATTATCTTAGTCCACATGTAATAAATAGCGCAGCACCATTTCCAAAGCAGAAATGGTAGTAAATTTTTTTACAAGTGAATAATGGGTTTTGATAAGTTACAATTAATGTTTACAGTACATAGTTGTTAGTATTCCTCTTTTTTAGTTTATGTGAACAGTTGTGTGTTTGCATACACACAGTTTGCTTTAAAACTGTCAACATAATTTACACACGTCACGATAAACAAAATATAACGTACTTTAACGTTGAGATGCGCAACTTTATTCATTCATAAAGTTTGTAAATAAATGTGTGTATGCTATAGTAATGTAATTAGTCAAAATTGCCATAGAGACTTCAATCAAGTTTTATTTTATTCAGTATTTCAATGCGAACTGTTTTATGTATAGGGAATAGCCCAATTAACTTATTTCGATGTTAACTAAATTTCATACTTAATTGCCGGACTACCAGTATCAAACCATATAAAAGGAAGCTTGGAGGAAAGAGTTATGTTTTCACGCTGTAATAGCTACAGAGTGCACAGCGGGGTAGCGACAGAGTAGAAACTTGGAGAGAGAGAGAGAGAGAGAGAGAGAGAGAGAGAGAGAGAGAGAGAGAGAGAGGGCCAAACCAACCCTCTCCCCCCTTGAAGGCGCCCATAGCCGTTGCTTGTAGGCGGTGCTTAGATGATCGTCATGCTGTGACAAAATATTAAACATATGTAAATAATGGAAGTAAATTAATGAAAATTTAACAGTTTACGCTAGTAAATATAAATGTCAAATGTACTAATTTTCAAAATGATCGAATAAATGGTATGCGTGTTGTTGAGGATACGATAAGCCATTGTTTCAGGAAGTCGCTGATTGGCTGGGAGTTGTCTCCATGAAAGAGAAGGGGAAGTTTTGTCGCTGTGCGAGGGGCAGGCACTCTTACCGCGGGTGCCGGACGCGAAAGACGTTGGCTAGGCATCATTGTTTTAATGTAGACACGCATACGTAAAGTGACGCCTCGCGAATTTAAGAAGGCGGTGCGAAATTGATTTTATATACTGGGCTGTAAAATATCGATTATGCTTATATAGCATAAAGGGAGGTAATATTCAGTAATAGCGACTCCTGTACTCTGGCGCATCGGGTCCTAAACCCTACGTCACCAAGAAATACAACCAATCGCTTATTTATTTGACCTACTGCAAGTAACTTATTATACTAACTCTATCCTCGAACAGTACCAATTACCATGCAGGCATATACGGAAAGCAACGAATTAGTAGCAGAGATAAACGTTGCAACGTGGCAACTGTAACTGCAACTGTAAAGTGTTCACCTTAGGCTAGTGGTTGGAACGTTAATGTATCGAACTAAAATCTTGGGTTCTATTCATGGTCGTTTTCGTAGTATTTTCAACTTGACGCATACTTTTCTTGTACTAGTGATAATTTAAAAATCATGAATTTCAATTAATGTAAAATTGCATAGTGTATTGTACTTCTCAGTAAAAAAAAAGGTAGCTTTTCAATTAGTGAAAATAACTTATTCAATCAGCGAGTTTATTTCACTAACACAATCTGTAGTATTCGACAGATGAAATATGGAGTTGTGTAAACAGTTACGTCAGTGGAAAATAACTGGGAAAGCGTGAATGTTCAATGTTTCCAGCTTGCAGCATCGAAGAACAAACATCACGCTGAGATTTATAGCCGCTTACGAAAACCTTATTCGATCTACTCGATAGAGTTAGTTAAAGTTACTCTAATCCCGCCCAGAAACCTGTTGCGAGTACAGTCTGTTTCTGTTCGAGATCTCTAAATGTAAATTCGATTTCTTCGCCGGATCTGCTCAGGTCTACCCTGCTCGGGAGCAGTCTAGATAACAGAAAACAGACGGAAAACATCAAAGATGGGTATAAAATGTAAACAAAGAAAGGCTTCAACGTGTGACTATTTTCGGTGGTAACTCTAGCATGTTTGTGCAGCATACATTAGTAGTACGTAATTGTATTGATATATTCTTATACATTGCACTGTCCGAACTTGTTCTACAGCAACTGAAATATACCGCTTCTGCGGATTTCGCCGCATTTTTAAACAGGACGCGTTAGGGAAAACCAAGGTTTGATCCCCGGTTCCGGCTTTCCTTATTTTATGTTTTCCAGGATTCAGAGAAATCACTTATAGGTGAATGTTAGAATGGTTCCTTAGTAAGGTAGGTAAAATCCGTCTCCCTTTCCCGTTGCACGTAAGAACTACCTAATAATAATCCATTGCAGGCCTTTGTATCAAATGTCCGAACACAACAATTGATTGCTCTACGGGGATTTAAAATAAACTTTAACTTTTTTAGTTTCGTACATCAGAAAGAGTGTTCCACGAGTGGCAGTTGACCACTGGGCATTTATAGGTGGCAGATTCTCTATCATGTAAGTGGCAAGTTAGGAAGTTAGTTGTGTCCCATTTAATTGAAAGGTAGTTGTTTTCAGTAACATTGCAACAAGTCCGTTGTAATCAGAACAAAGACTGCGATTGCGTGTTGCTTAAGTCATTGATAAATGAGATGTATCGTCTTTAAAACGTTTTGCTATACGGCCTTGGGAGTTAACATAAGGTCCAGATGTTTTTGTTGAATATATGGAAACACTGCTCGTCAAAACAGTCCTCACCTCATCGGAGACACTATCGTTGCAGGAGCACTGTTGGTTGCTTGATACTTGATCCACTCTCTCCATCTCTTTCTTCAACAAGTCGTGGTATTGTCGACCAATGCCGGACACCTGCAGTGTAATGCAAACAAAGAGTATTTACCTCCAGGAACAACTCTGCACCTCAGAATCAGAAGAACACAGTCTAAAAATGACAAAGTAAAACAACCCTGGATTGATTCTAGGCATTCGACAACTGTCCTTGCCAGGGGCGTCATTTAGGGGGGCAGGGGAGGGCAAATGCCCCCACCCCCTGGATTTAGAATTTAAAGTGTATAAAATTTATTTTTTGTATTTTGTCATTTAAATAATGCTAACTTAGGCCCATAAAATTGAAGTTTTATTATTAAAGTTTCTAATTTTTACATGCTTAATCAATAAAAAAAGATGCAACAAGGTCACTGTCACCGAAAAAAAATTTTTGCCCTCCCCTAGAAAAACTTGAAATTACCCCTGATCCTTGCCTGTGATGAACGAGTAAACCTGATCATATGGCTGAGTTAACTTTGTTAATTCTGTTAACAAAAAAGGTCGTGAAATATCTTCAGTGTGTTTCGAGGATTGATAACGTCATGATTTAGTCAGAAAGCACGGGTTTAATAGAGCGTGTGTTTACTTACCGTGTCATTTAAGAAGTTCATGCCTAGTTTCAGTTCCATCACGTAGATCATCAGGTAGTCTAACGGCTGCAGCGGAGTCATCTTGGAAAATATCTCCAGTTCCGCTTTCCTCAGAACTTCCTAAACAAACGTTCACAATCCATTAACATCCCCGGAGCTTTCTCAGGAAACACAAGAAACACAATAATCCGAAACATTGGACGAAAACAACTTCCTTGACAAAACATGGCTGTGAACGCTTTATTGGGGAATTGAGAGATTAATTTTTTCCGTTACCAATAATGGTTTCAGGACTCAGGGTTCGCTTCAACAAGTACGGTTACACCTTCTGACGATTTGATCGATGGTCCTGCTTTATGGGTTCTTTGCACTTCTTGTGATGACCTCTATGTAAACCAATCACACTGCTTAGCTGTGTGGGTATTGACTCTTTCACACCCAATAGAGAAGGTGCCTAGAAAAAACTAGTTAATATTTACATGATTCTTCAGAATTATTTCGGCACCAACTGCTACTTCTGTGAGCATTTAAACATTCAAATTAATGAGCTTATAAAAATGTAATACTTCCAAGCGCCGCCATAAACATATAAACACGTGCATATGAGGTAGATGTTCATGCTTTGGTTTGCCGCCGCCCGCCAGGCATTTTTTCATTGCGTATATTGGAATTTTACACTGACTTAAAAATCTAAAAAATTTAGCGAACCTGGTTACACAAAAGCTTGCACGAGAAATCTGCCAGTTGTTAATGCATGCATGGCTGCCGATTTCTTTCTCTAGTAAACAACGAAGATTTCACTGGTGTCGAATTGCGAAGAGTGAAGACAAAAACAAGTACGGTAGCTCTCATACATTGTGACGTTTAAGTGAAAGGTTGTCAATTTAATTCAAATTTCGGAGTCATGATTACTTACTTAGAATTCATTTTATTGTTTTTCGTATTCGGTCTATAACCATAAATTTAGATTTAAAAATACAGCCGAATGAAGTCTGCATGAGTCCAAAAAGTGAACCTACCGTTATAATAATTTCAACGCGTTTAACCAAACTGGGATCGTACAATACTGTGACCAACCATCCTGGTTACGAGAGTCGGAAAAATAATATAGGATGTGACAGACTATTTTTTCTATTAAATATAATCCTCCAAATAATTGCTAAGTTTCTTGTGAGATGCTCTGAGAGCTGCAGCCTGCTGTGCTGCCATCTCTTGGCGAATTTCGCAAGACCCCGCCCACGCTTTGAATTACCGGCCAATCGCTGGTGCCTTGATACGCCTATTGGCTAATACCGTTGTCGCAGATTGCAGAACAGTCGAAAACACTACAGCAGCTGAGAATTCCTTGCAAACTGGCAAGATATTGTCTGTAACTTTTAGCTAAAAAGTACTTATTTATTTTATGTTAACTGTGTCATATTGTAAGCCTACACAATACTCAGAGAATTAAAAATAGTCGTTAAATACATAAAATGTATTTTGTCGCTGATAGCAGACGGTCGGGTCTCTTATTGTAGCTAAAACCATGCAGTCCGTTTCGATTTGTCAGACGGTGCTACAGAACATATTTTATTCGGAGTAAATATATTGTAATGCTCGACAAATGGATTGCTATATAGATTTATACTCTTCAGAGTTGCAGCCATACCCATTCTTACCGCATAAAATATTTGATTAAATGCTATGTCACGATCTTAACGTATGTCGATGTGGTTTGTGTGTTACATACAATAACATGTACTGTGCAGTGACGTCACATGGGTATCAACATGGCGGCTCACGTTATTTATTACTGAGATAAAAATACTGCTCTTCCATTAATGTTTCTCTCAAGTTATACAAATTCAAATAAAGAAATATGGTACCAACGTTCATTAATTTATACGTACTTTCAAATAAAAATATGATAAAAATAGGAAATGTCCATATTATTTTACTGGTTCCAACCATCAAATTGAAATACTACAGTTATAGTATTGATACTTCTTTGACAACAACTACTTGTCACTACTAATTTTTATGATAGTTGCGACGCACTGGTTATTAAAATTAATATTAATAAATGTATTCTGTTTGCATGGAGTAATAATTAAGACAGTAGGCCTAAGTTGTGTTTTCCCGGGTAGCACGTCGTTACTGGCGGGCCATTATTCTACGAACTTTGTCAGTATCACCCCAGCCGACCGTACTTCGCGGCTCGACGTCTGCTATAAAACCGTTAACGAACTCTCACTTTGCTCCTGGTTGGCGCCAAATCTCCACCACTTGCTCTGCAGGCTTTGGTTCAATTGGGCCCCTCGAGGACAGCAAATTCCCGCCATTGCCGTATTTATTGCACAATTATTTAATTTTATTACGTTACACACCGACAATAGCCTTTAAGGTTTTTCTTAAAGGCTAACATTCCTTATATTCTAATTAATTTACTATTTACTATCTTTAGTTTCTACTGTTTTTGCGACAATATTTTTTTAAAACTTAATCGAGAGCAGATATCAAAAATCTGCCAGGCAGTTTTGTTTTAAATGGTTTCGACTAACAAGTAAATTAACTAGAATTTCGTTAGTTATCTAACTAGCTAAAATTTACTGCCTTGAAAAAATTAAACAATATAGAGCAAACGATTCTTCACAAAACTGCCAGATAGATTTTTGATATAAAATATAATTTAGGCGTAAAAAATTAATATCGCTAAAAAATTATAAACTAGAGAGCATGATGGTCTTGAAGGCTACAGGATGTCTTTCCTCCCCCCTCCAGAATGGGGGTTAACTTGAGCATGGAGGAGGGGGGGGGGCGAGAAAGCACAAACGCTAGCCATGTGCACCTGCTCGTTTCCACAATAACAAAGTTTATAAATTTCTATTTTGTTTCTATAAAACCTGGTACACTGATAAATGCTTGATGAGAGTTATTTTTTCGTCATTCCAACATGATGGCGAGAAGAAAGAGTGTTCGCAAGGCATAATTATGATTACATCTGGAATTTATTACAGTTGAGTAATACTCAGTAACACTTGCTGGCTATTAAGAAAATTAATTCCGGTGGTGACCATATGGCGTGCCATAGAGTAATAATTATAAAAATGCACTTGATGGTCACACTATAGGATTGGTTATAACTTACTTCCTATTTCTTCAGTAAACTAAATAGAGACGAACCTAATACTGAGAAATTATCGCCATTTAAGAATTGAAGATACTTTATATAGTCAGATATAATTGAATTCATGAAATTAATTTAACTAAACCAAACTGTAACTAAATCACATAATATTATGAAAATCTTTGTAAACCAGAGCCATTTAACAATATTTGGAGTTCTTTGATTCAGAGATGGTGTTAAAAATGTCACGACTTCCAACGAGAGTTCGTTGTGCCTTGAGGATTATCGTGTAGAGTTGTACACAGACTGACTCACCTGAGTATATTGACTTGAGAAGAAGCTGTCATCTGCAGGCGTAGGCTCCAACAGAACACAGAGACAGGCACAGGCTAGAAGCGCAGATATAACGGAATGACGCAGTGCCATTTTGACTCACTTCTCTCTGCTATGTGAGGGAAAAAGAAGCAATAAGGCACAACAATTATTTTAATAAAACATTTTAGTTGTTATCCTCCATTGCCTTACTGACCGAACACAAAGTACAAGCAAAACGAAAATATTCTAAAAACCAGACACCTATATTTTCGATATGTATTTTGCTTTTCCTTTCCATAAACACTTCGGTAACTGAGAAACTGACATATTTTAACACCACAGCCACAGAACTTCAAAAATAATAATAACATTGGACATGTTTCAAAATAAGTTTAAAACATGAACGCTACTCATTTTTTAAACATCTGTTGATTTTCATAACTACTAGAACTTTCATAACACAGACGAGTCGAACAAACCTACATAATAATTATTACTATTCGGAAGAATTTGACTCCAGAGACTTCTAGAATGTAGCACGAGAGTACCAGTCAACCTAGAGAGCAATTGCTTTTTCTGGAGTTCAAACTACTTGTATTAAATACAATTTTAATTTCATGAGAACGTTTTTATTTGAAGTATTTTTTAATTTAACAACCCGTACAAATTTGAACACAGGCCTTCACCTAAGTCGTCACAGAACATTTCGATTCTAATCGTGTCAGTACATGAAGTCGCTAATATTTCCGATCCGTAAATATTTATATTTAAACCATCTGACAGATTCCATGGAAAAAATTGTGTTTCTTTTGCTCTCATACTTACTTAACACAAGTGTAAAATATTCATGTTTTGTTTTTCCCCGACATGTTGAAAATCTGAAGTTGCTTACAGACGTAGTGTCACAGTCTGGTTAACCTGTTGATTATAAAAACGGTCACGTAACCGAGAAACCCTCCCTTTAAGTCCATCAGGTTACTATACGTTAACGCCTAAAACCATGCTACAATAGAAACACACACACACACCACAACCATGCCCATTAGCATTGCCAAAGCCAAGCCATGAAAATTACGTTTTCCTACAATTGACATTTACAAGCCAGTTAAACTTCATGTCCAAACACGTTCCACAGTCCAACGAATTACATCCATTTTTTTTTTTGTTATATTTAGTATGTTAACGAATAATGTAATGCATTTTGTCGTTAACATTTGTCTTTAAGCAACATATTAATTTTGCTTTCTTTCTCGTAATACGTCTCTTTATACAAAATGAAGTGCCCCACTCTTTCATTCACTCATCAACGTACAGCCCAAACCGCTGGACCAACAAACGCAACTTTTTCAGCGTAGCTTCCTTTCATGTCGTAGGAACCCAATAAGGAAGGTTCGAAAATTAAACGGTTGAAAAGGGGCAAAACGTGTTCTGGCTAAATTCTCGATAACTCTTTAACCTGGCAAGATATTGTTAATATTTTTCTTTAAAACATAGTCTAAGCAAATGCATATTTAATAACTTTTCGATTTTTCGAAATTCGGAAATTAAGGTGTGAAAAGCCGTTAAATGTATTTTCAATACACCCTCTGTTTCTCTTTGACCACGTAAGATATCGAGGTGATCTTTGCATCAGAATAGTGCTCATGTGAACGTCTAAAAATAAGTTTTATGAATTTTTCAAAACTCGTTCCTGAAAGCCGGTAAAAGATTAAATTTTTTTCAATTAATCATCAGTATCTCCTTAACCATTTGAGATATCTAGGTGGTTTTTACTTTTAAATTAGGCTTATGTAAATACATGAAAAGTAATTTCAGGATACATGCTCTTTTCCTTAAAGCTTCCGTAGGTAAATATATAAAAACCAATTTAAAGTAATTCTCAAATTAAATATATACAGATAACATAGTAACGCCATAAATTAATACGTAATTAAAAGTTAGTTACTCTTTTCTACAGTACACACAACGGGACAACTTGTTTTGTTAACATTTTACTTTTACTGAACGTTTTTGTTTCAGAATGGCTATTGCCGCAAATTCGTTCGCGTAATTTTCAATTACACACTTCTTTGAATCGTGGAAGAGTTTAGTCTTAGCACACAAAATTATTTTAAGTAGTTAATAAAAAATATGTTTTCTGCTATCAATATCTTTTGAAAAATGTAACGTTTTGAAAAAAAGTAAATTAAAAAAATTAAGGAAAAATTAATAAAATTTGTTAGTAAAACATAGTATTTATACATCACGTTTTTTTAACTTCCGAAAAACTTTCTGAAACAAAAATTTTTGAAAATACAAAATTGTGCAAAATTAAGTAAAGTGAAACATTTTAGAACAAAAATTTTTAGCTTACATCTTTTCATTTAAATTTTTTTAAAATTTGATTTAAAATTTTTGAATTATTTTTAAAATACTCAAAGATTGTATTTTTTGTTATTACATAATCGTATAGCCTGTAACATTGTTATCCATTGAGAACTTAATTTAGTTTGATAATTTTGTTGGTTTGTATGTCGTACTGAAAGTCGTACCATGCAAATTTTGACATTTATGCACCATTACTCGAGATGGGGAAACTTCGCGAATTCAATGACCCGCATGTTATAATCAAATATCCTATGCATACTCAAGCCCCGTCTATTTGTTCATTGTATGTTGTTCCACTGAGTAGCAGAGCAGCTAGTCGACAAACGGTCGGGGCTTAAGTATGTATAGGATATTTGATTCTCACGTGCAGGTCACTGAATTCGCAAAATTTCCCCATCTCTAACCATTACGCAAAAGCTATGAGAGATAAAACATTTTTGCTTAAATGTTTCAGGTTAGTCAAATAACATAATAAAAGTTACTATAAGGTAGCAATGTATCCCGCATCGAAATGAACAAGTGTGCCAGTGGTAGCATATACAGGTTGACCAGGAACGAACGCAGAATAATTACACTGAGCGAGTCCTGGGCTAAACTGGAAACGAAAATTTATCTGTCAAAATGTTATAAGATGACGTTTTACATGCACTATATAGCAACATTGTACGGAAAAAATCCTCTCTTGCACTCCACGTCTAGGGATCATTTCATATAAGTATCACGTAGAATTATGCTTGAACAGCTCGGGATTTAAACATGCACCAATAATATGCAGTTAAGAACAGTAGTAGTAATATAAGTAAGATATCTGTGGAGCGCAAGAGCGGACTAACTACAGCGCTATGTGCATATAAAATGTCATTGTACAACATTTTGACTCGAACATTTTCGTCTCCAACCTTGCCGAGGGACACTCTGTATTTAATTTAACATATAAACACCTATCCTTGCAACACCAGGACTTAAGAGATGGCCTAGGCAGCGTCCTTAATATCCCACACGTGCAGCCAATCCACAACCGAGAACGCTCGCGCTGAAAGGCACAGTTACGCCATATAGCTTCTGTATAGCTACCTGTTCTGTGCGACTGTCGCTAGTTTCTTTCCTCGCCAGCCGTCTTCTCTAGCTACTGTTGGTCTGAAGTGAAGCTGGCAGGATCTCGCTGCAAAATAACTATCGTCTTGGTCATGCTTGCTACTGACAGCTTATCATTCTAGCCGGATATCCTCCTCGTTGCTGGGTAATTGTCATACATGAGCAATACGTAACGCAACAAGCAAGCAACAGAACGAGCGAGCTCATCTTCCTCATTTGAACCTCCAGTACACACAAACTTCAAATATGACCTTTCTTGAAATTAGTACATACTGACCGTTCCTGATCCTTCCATACGCTACTTAAAATATACGCACACGTTTAAATGTTAATGTTATGCTACGTGTAGCACTATCTTATAAAGATTTGAATTAAATTATATATATATAATATATATTTGAGTACGAAACAAATAAAATAAAGACAAATAGTAGCACGCTCGAGAAACATAAAAGGCATACTTGGGATTGTGCAAGGTTGCATTTAAAATAAAATGTTTATTTCATAATAAAGGTGTTCCAAATAAAAAACTGCCGAGCTTGTGACCTTAAGAGTGT